>JAILXH010238888.1:21571-32252 GCA_023558415.1 Piaractus mesopotamicus | reverse complement strand
AAAAAAAATGAATGCCTTAAATAGTTTGTGTCAATGCATTGCTAACACACTAACTGACACCATTGTTTCCTCCCTTGTTTTTTTTTTTTTTTTTTTAGCTACCTTAATGCTTCTTATGTGTGAAAGATGCTGCATTTAGTTAAAGCTCTGACTGACATCATCATGATTTTTATGGTGTAATTCATGCTGTCACCAATACTGTGTAACAGGCTGCTTCTTCTCTTTGTATTTCAGGACTTTTTATGCCAAATCGAGCGGTGCTGTAAGCAGTATCATCTCATCACACCCATCACTTTCCCGACAGAGCACCCTGTGGAGGAAGTGGGCCGCCTGCTGCTCTGCTGCCTTCTTAAACACCAGGACCTTGGTAACCTAGCAACTGCCCTTCAGTACACACAATTCTTACACTCTGGTGAATTGTTGCCTTTTTTCCTTTAGCTTCCTGTAATCATGACAGATTATGTCTGCTTATTGTATTGATCCCAATACTCATGTAAACAAAATGTTGTTATGATTATGTTTCTACTCGCTGTGAATTTCTTCTTTTATATTGTGAACGTTCTTGGTTTTGTTAGGAAGAAATTGACACCGGCTGATCTCTCCCTATTTAGGTCACGTTGCTCTTTCGCTTGTCAATCAGTGTGCCTTGGCTGTGGACCAGGGGAAGCAGCGGTCCCTCCCCAAATCTGTGATTGATGTGTGTCGAATGGTGTACCAGGCCAAGTGCTCTTTAATCAAAGTAAGATTTTGTAACAAGTGAAAAGCTCAGTTTTGTCAGTTTTACTATGATGTCACCTTTGTATTGAGGGTGTCGTTTTCTCATACCTTCCTTTCTGTCGTTACTTGAACAGACCCATCAGGAGCAGGGCCGCTCCTATAAGGAAGTGTGTGCTCCTGTGATTGAAAGGCTGCGATTTCTTTTTAATGAGCTGCGGCCGGCTGTCAGTAATGACTTGTCCATTGTGTGCAAGCTGAAGCTGTTGAGCTCCCAGCCCCGCTGGAAAATGATCACCCGGAAGCTGATCAGAGAGTGCAGAAAAAAGCGAGGTGGGCTCCAATATGGCCAGTTAGCAGAAATAACACAAAAAATAGAATAAACCTTGTTATCTCATGTTTGTCAACGCTAGTTTTGATTCAAGACCGTTTTGCCTAGTGAAAGTTAGGGATGTAAATCTCTGACCTGACAGAGATTCAGTTTAATTATGATTCTTTTGCAAATGATTCATCATCATGGAAATTACAAATTTCACCTCAATTTAAATTAGTTATTTTGTTGTAAAACTGTTTTTTAAAATACACTTAATTACACTAAATACACAAATCGTTACTTGTTTTTCAATAGGCCAAGACATTTGGACAAAAAAAACGAGCATATAGTTTTATTAAATATTATTATAATTGATTTGTAATTTATTATAATGTTCCAAAATTGATGCTGTTGATAAGATTGCAATATCATGAATTTATACATTTTTACAATCCTAGTAAGAATTAAAAAATTTTTTTTTATATCTATATTGGATGTTCCTGTGGCTCTTCCTCTCTCTCTCTCAGTGCCTAAGAAGTCAGAATCTGCAGATGTGGAAGAGTGTAAGCAGGAGAGAGAGAGGGAAGGGACCAACGAGGAAGAACCCCCGCCTCCTATTAGCCCCACACCTGTGGACAAGAAACAGATCACTGTCAAATCACCAAAGGTACTCCTTTTTATTTCAGTCTCTGTGACTGTTCGTTTCTCTTCATTGTTCTGTATATATCATCATATTGTAGCCATGCTCTTGTTTTCTTTTTGCTCATTCTCTTTCCTAACTTTATGTATTTAGCAGGATAAGTGGCAGCCTCTACTTAACACTGTAGCGAACGTTCAGAAATACCGCTGGTTGAAGCACAGTGTTCAGGGTTCCTGCTCCCAGTCCAGCCTCATGAGCACCATTGTGGAATTTGCTCTCAAAGAGGAACCACTGGATGTGGAGAAGATGAGGAAGTGCCTTCTCAAACAGGTGAAGAGAATTTTATGCCAACTTTCTTAAAGTGACTGCTTGGTGAAAAAAACAAATTTAAACAGTTTACCAGTTGAAAATTACCAGTTGAACATCACTGCAAACAGTCTCTCTTTAACTAGTTTACACTTTGTTCTCTGTAACTGAATATATTTTGCCTTCGCATTAGTGGGATGAATGGATCGGCAGAAAGCTAACCAGCTAATGCTCCAGTCCAGCCTTTAAAGAAGGATCTATTGTAATACTGCAGCTCACTAATTAAGTTGCAAAGTAAAGAATATGTTACTTAGGTGCCTGTTATGAGATGAAAATGTCTGTATTTAAACTAGATCTGACATCCGATATAGTACAGAGCTAATCCTGGTAGCTTAGTACTAACATACCATGGTGAAAATACCAGGGTCGCTAGCAGAAATGAGCATTATCATAGCACTTTTTTGTTAAACGTCAGCAAATCAACACATTCCTATGTTAGAAGTTTTTGAACTTGAGAGAAGAGTCCAAACATATGTCATTTACCTTATTTCTTCAGCTGGAGCGAGCAGAAGTGAGGCTGGAAGGTATAGACACCATGCTGAAGCTAGCCTCCAAAAGCTTTCTACTGCCTTCTGTACAGTACGCCATGCTCTGTGGCTGGCAAAGGGTCATCCCTGAAGGGCGCAATATAGGGTAAGTGAGCAAAACCAAACTTTTAAACTGTTGGAAGTGTTTGCACAATATATCCATATACGTTGTTTGCATGTTTTCATCTCCTCCTGTAGGGAGCCTCTGTCTGACTGTCTGAAGGATGTGGATCTCATTCCTCCCTTCAACCGCATGTTGCTGGAGGTCACCTTTGGCAAACTGTACACCTGGGCCATCCAAAACGTTCGCAACATCCTGCTGGAGGCCAGCGTTAAATTTAAAGAACTTGGTACAAAGAATCATTTTGAAAGATGTTTTAAATCCTTTTCAGATCAGTAGCTTTAGTGTGATGTTATAGTAATTTGTTTAAAACTTTCGTTCTTTTTCATGTAGGAGTGCAGCCTGTGCCTCTGCAGACCATCACAAATGAGAACCCAGCAGGGCCCAGTTTGGGCACCGTTCCCCAAGCACGTTTTCTCCTAGCCATGCTCCACATGCTGACCCTAAAACATGGAGCCAACAGCCTCAGCCTGCTGCTCAACTCCGGCACCCTGGCCCTCACACAGAGTGTCCTGCGCCTCATTGGTCAGAACTGAACTTATTCTGTGTTAACTTGCAGTCAGTGCTTTTACCTTCTATTCAGTTTAGTTATAGCTTGCAGCCACTTTCTGTCTTGACTTCTGAACAAGGGTATCTAAAATTATACAGTTAGTATAGCATGTCTGGACATAGTGTTTTAACTGTAACAGTAGATTACACTGAAGCATTCACAAGTACTGTTCAGCCAGAATACGTTTTCTGGTCCTTCATCCATAATGTTATGACAGGATGTCTGTAATGTTTGTTACTGATTCACAGAGGATAAGGGATAACTGTATGACTTACAGAAGAGACTAAAGCCTAAAGTTTAGCGACTATAGTGTCTACTCGATTTACATATTGTTATCACACGAAAAAGTGGAAAAAAACAGGCTTGTGTCCACACAACTTGGAGTTAGTGTGTCTGTACATGTAGTCATATGGCAAATCTAGCTGCCCCTGGTCAAATAACGTTTTGTTAAACATGGGGGCATAAAATTTGGCTTGTGAAACAGGCTCATTTTATATTGTATGTTTTTATTTTTTTTTCCAGCATGTTAAACTTAGTCAAAAAAAGAAATTATGCATTAAAATTTGCAGAAAATGGCACATCGTAGTATGTTTCATATAGGTGTCATTATTTTCAGTTCAAAAAATCAGCAGATCTTATTATTTGACCAAAAGTGTTAACTTTTTTATATCTAGGCTGTACATATGGTATGGCACACAGTAGGTTAGTTAAAGATTATAGAAACGTCATTCCTCTAACAGTTTTTTGGATTTTAATGTTCAGCATCATACTCTGTAGGTCAATGCTTATTGGCTTGATTTGAGTCATGGTAAATACGTTTAAATGATGCCTCGATTATCTCCTAACATAAGACGAATCCAGAAATATATTTTCCGAGGTGTGGTATATAATAAGTTAAAAGCTGCTGTAATTGTTACAGTTGCAAGAATGTGCAGTTCATTAAAAAAGCTGAGATGAGAGATTCAGACAGGACTAAACTGTGGTAACAGTTACATTGCTGCATTTCCCCTCAAAAAAAAAACAAAACAATCCTGTCATAATATTACTGTAATTGAAGAATGTGAGTAGGATAGATTTTGTGAATTTTTTTTATCTGCATATAGCTTAGATGTACAGTGATATTTCTTGCAGGTCCCAGTTCAGATAGCAGTGAGGAGGATTTAAGTGCTGGAGCTCACGGCGGCTCAGCCACAGTGCTGGAGGAGTCCAGGAAAGAGACCGCCCCGGCGCCCCTCCCCGCATCTGGCCCTGAGCTGGCTGCCATGATGAAGATTGGCACCAGGGTGATGAGGGGACAGGACTGGAAATGGGGCGATCAGGTATGTGACAACTGTCTGTGGTTTTCTTGGTAATGACTGTAGAGATGCCTATTTGCGCTGATATTTTTAACAGTGAATTTCTGCATGTATAACCCTGTTCATGTTTTCTGGGTGCTCGTCAGGATGGCCCTCCTCCAGGTCTAGGACGAGTGATTGGTGAGTTAGGGGAGGATGGCTGGATTCGGGTGCAGTGGGACAACAGCAGCACTAATTCCTACAGGATGGGCAAAGAGGGCAAATATGACCTCAAACTAGCAGAGCCTCCTCCTGCTACACAGCCTGCTACTGAAGACTCCGACACAGAGGATGATACTGGTCAGTACTTCCATTTTCTTCCTAGTATAATGTCTTATTGTCCTGATCCTAGAGTTCCTCTGTCCTGTGTGTTTTGATGTTTATTCTGCTATAACACACCTGACCAAACTATTCAGTTGATTAACATGCCTCTGCTGAGCTGAAAGGATTGTGTTAGAGCAGGGAAAACACTAAAATTATTTGACAGAGGTAATTCCAGGACCAGGTTTGCATTGCATTGGTGTAAAATATAGGGTGTGTTTATGGTGCAGAAATTTCTGGTACCATAAAGTGGCTCATCATTGGCTCTGTAGATTGAATTGTCTTTTCAAGCACTGTCTTCTGCTTTTCTATCCTGAATTGTTAGAAGGTGAAGTGATGGAGAAGAGCACTCACCCCACAGCCGTCATGTTAACCAGTACAGTGAATCTGCTGAAGACTTTGTCCCTTTCATCCGGAATTCATGCAGAGGTTATGCAGACTGAAGCCACCAGGACTCTATGCGGTCTACTCCGCATGCTTGTGGAGAGTGGAGCCAATGACCAGACTGGTAATTTAATCCTCAGTCTGCTGTGGCATTGGAGATAATGCTGCAGAGCTCTCTGCAGAGCATAAATGATTTTTAAGGAAATTAAAGAACGTATGCCTTTCACTAACTCCTTTTTTGTTTCTTTGTGTGTCTGTGTCAGGTTGTCCATCTTACAGGCTGGTATCTCGTGAGCAGCACAGGAGTTGGTGTACTCTGGGCTTTATCCGTAGCATAGCACTGATGCCTCAGATGTGCAGCACTCTGAGCTCCTCTGCATGGATCAGCCTGCTCATCCGCATTGTGGAGGGCCACCAGTCATTCACTGCAGTCACACTACAGAGACAGGTGCAGACTTACTACTCTGAACACACATTCTATGCCTTTAAATATTAAAGGGCCCATATGCTACATTTTTCATGTATTTCATCTTTCACTGAAGTGTAAAGGTTTTTATATTCTTTTTTTTTTTTTATTATTGTTTATCTTTTTGAGAAAGAGCCGACTAAATTGCTGTAGGCTGAATAGGCAGTCTTTTGTAAATAAGTTGATGGTTGGGACATCACAACAGCGATGAATTCAAATGAGTTCAAAGCATAACTAGGCTGCTGAGCAAGGCTGCTTAATCCTGTTGCTGGAGATCTACCACCCTGGAGAGAGATCCAAAACATATGGCTCTAATTTTCAGATGTCCTTAAAGCCCTTTGTTACCTGTAACAGGTGTGTTTGATTAGGCCTGGAGCTGAATTCTGCACAGTGGTAGGTCTCCAAAATCAGGATTGGGCACTCCAGACATACTCATTTCATCCATCTTCTCATCACAGTTACACATCTGCATGTGCAGTACTGATAAATTGGCTGTTACTTTGTTTTCCTCCCTCTGTCAGATCCTGGCTCTGCGCTTACTGCAGGCAGTGCTACCATCTTGGGATAAAATGGAACGCTCTCAGGATATGAAGTTCCTTGTGGAGAAACTTTTCGGCTTCCTGGGCAGCCTTCTTAGCACCTGCTCCTCAGATTTACCACTGCTCAGAGGTAGCATACACCCCTCGTACTGTTCCTGAACACCATTCAAAATACAGAGTCTTTTTTTTGTTTGTTTGTTTGGCTTATATAAACTAAGAGCTTACCTTTAGAATATATTAATAATAAAATAAATAAATATTTTAGATGTTTGGAGATATTTCTCGTGTGACGTGTGCTTGCAAATAACCCTAGATTTGTTTTAGTTGTTAGTTTTACATTTAGACTTTTTTTTTTTAAACTTGTCTCATTTGCTCGACAGAGGGTTCTCTGCGTAGGAGGAAGTCCCGCCCACAGGCCTCCCTGACAGCCACTCATAGCAGCACACTAGCAGAGGAGATCGTGGCCGTTCTGCGAACACTACACTCTCTTAGCCAGTGGAATGGCCTCATCAATGAATACATTAACTCCCAGCTTAGTGGCATTGGAGACATAATGGCAGGTCGTCTGTCAGAAGCGGTACGATCTTCCAGTAATTTAATTTATAAATTACTTCTATGTTTTAAAAATGTGCATCTGTATTGCTGAGAATTTCACAAATTTGATTTTATAGAGGTCTGTGTGATACAGTTAAGTAAAGACTCTTCGTTCTTCTGTCTCTGCCACGTCAGACACTACTGGAGGAGTACTTCCCCAATGCAGAAGCTCCAGTGGTGGGCAGTCTAATGGCTGTGCTAGCTGTGATTGGTGGAATTGATGGACGTCTCAGATTAGGTGGTCAGGTGGTTCATGAAGAGTATGGGGAAGGCACAGTCACACGCATTACTCCTAAAGGACGAATCACTGTGCAGTTTTACGAAATGAGGACGTGCCGAGTGTGTCTTCTGAGCCAGCTCAAACCGGTGCGTACACACAGTGATACATTAGTGTAAATAAACATCAATATAGCGCTGGGCGATAAAACGATAACAATAATTATCGCGATATAACTTTTCCTTGATAAAGCGATAAGAAAGGGTCGATAAATTTTCTATATAATACACCATTTTAACATTTCCACATTCTAGCGAAAGCCCTGGTGGCGTTTTCTACTGCAAGGAAAGCGTCACTACTCTGCTGTCGCCAGGAGAGGGCGCACTTCTGAGTTTTTTTGACACGATTAACGGGGGGGTGGGCGACTAAAAAAAACGTTGCCAAATAGCAAACTCACCTCTATCCTAACATCCTAACCAGCTTTAGCAGCATTGTCACAATCACAATCCTCAGAACTACAGCGCTGTAACAGCGCTCAAAAAGTCGTATTTTAGTATTAGTGCATTCCCAAGCAACGAAAGTGAAAAGTTGGTTCATGTTAGTTACAGCAGTCATTTAAGCAAAGGGTTAAGTAAACTGAGGAAGCTGTGAGGCATTGGACAGCGGGAGAGCGCTATCTTTTCAGGCTAGCTGTTTTTAGCAGCTGGCTACATTGAAGCAGCGCTCCGTCACTGTTACTGTAGATCAAACACAACACAAAAGCACCGATTTCAGTTTAAACTTACCTAAAAGGAGGACATCCCTCATCCCTCAAACTACTAGCGTTACAATAGAATAGAGAAATCCAGTCGTCGCTAGCTGGTGTCTGAAAACTGTGATATGCTCTGACATGGATGTAGTAGGAGTGATGGCAGTAAGGCGGGTGATCCATCACTGATGTGCTGAGCCAGCTAGTCTTTGCTGTTCGTACTGAGTTGACGTTGTTGAGAAACTAAACAGTTTAGCACTGTTGTTGGCCACTTGTTTAGCATTTGTAACGGGATAGCCGAGCACTCGTCACCAGACAGCAAAAATAATATTTTCTTTCTTAAATTATAACTATTACAAAAACTGCAGCCATGCTTTTCCAGCTGGTAAAAACAGCTAATCAGACACTTTCTCCCACTCTCCCATGACAGATTTGTAAAGTGTTCCACTGTTTGATGAGTGTCTGTCATGTTCTGACCATAAAGGATAGTTTAAAACCACAATTAACCACCCAGGAGCAAAAATCAGCCTTTAAACTTGGACGAAGTAATGATTTGACATTTATCGCGATATGTATCAATATCGAACGATATGAATTTTGTTTATCGTGATAACATTTTTGGCCATATCGCCCAGCCCTATATCAATATGGTAATATTTACATTTAAACACTTGCATTCTCTTTCATTCTTGCACATACAGTGCTATTATGCAAAATTTTAATTTCCTTTTGACCCCTTTTCCTTTCTTGGTTTCTTCTCTTGTCAGCTGCCTGTTGTGTCATTCAGTGTTCAGAACCTGCCCTTTACAGAGCCAATGCTGGCTGTTTGGGCTCAGCTTGTCAATCTGGCCGGAAGCAAGCTGGAGAAACAACGCATGAAGAAATCCCTAAGCAGAGGACTTGCAGGTACAGCTTTCTTTCTCCCGCCACACACACAAATATCAGTTCACACAGGTGAAGAGAGCAGAGCTAAATGAATCTATTGTACTCTCAAAATATCACTGCCTATTTCATTATGTTCTTACCCAGTCAGATAGACCATACTTCCTGTTAGTCAGCAGAAAATTCCTGGAACTATCAGCCCACTGACTCAAAATTGCGCACAGCAGCTCACAACCTGCCGACCATTTCTTCCGCTTCTGCCTTTCTCCCTCTTTAGGGCTGGTGGTGAAAAAATGTCATACTTAAGCCTGTCAGACCCCAAGCTCTGTTTTTATTCTGACTTAATTCAGGAATTCTGGTATAAATAACAACAAACAGTCTATCTTTTTGTATCTTTTTTGGCATGGTCTGCATTCTGCCTGTTGGGTAGTTGTTTTAACAACACTAACAACAAAAAAAATCATCACAAGCATCACATCCAGTGTTTATAGTTTTATGTAAAAATATCATGTCCAAATATTTCACATGTCTGTGTTGTTCCTTAGCGCTGGTGTAAAATGGCCTTTAGAGGTATAAAGGTCCAGCTTAATGCTAGGGACGCACCGATATGGGAATAATGGGCCAATGCCAAGATCCAATGTGTTTCATGTACATATCTGTTATTGCCAATACATAAACAGTTATAAAATGTAGAAATTGGGACTATATCAGTATTAGCATTACAAAGAAATATATAACTTATTTCTGTAGGTTTACAAATGCAGTAAAATAAATAAAATTCTGACATTTTGGTGTTGTTGCCCAGCTTTGCCCAGCTTCACCCAACATTGTGCTTTTCCAGATTACAAGAAATACATCATCAGATATCGGTTTGAAATTCAGTCTAATCTAAAAATCTGTCCAGTAGAAGTATTTTATTTATTTATGTTTTAAGCAAATATCAGAAGATTATACACTGGAATTCCAATATCATCATGCATCCCTAATTAATTAAATTACATTTTTTAGGAAAATAATTTGATATGAATTCTCAAATTTCACCGTGATTTCATTGGATACAGATCACTATCATTATTATACACTATTTTTATTATACACAGACTGTATATATGTGAATGGAGGAACTATTTACACAATAGTGCAAAATAGGCAGTAAAAACAATACATCAATGCAGCTGAATTGCTGCCTTCAGTCTGATGGTTTATGATGCATTTTACACAGCGTTTTTGTGCCTGTCATCTTGCAGCAGACCAGGTGGATGTGCACTTGTTGCGGTGTCAGCAGCTGAGACTGTACGTCCTGAAGGCTGCGCGAGCTCTGCTCTCCCACCAGGACAAACTCAGACAGATCCTCTCGCAGCCAGCAGTCGTAGACAACAGCCCAAACCCCAGCGGTAAGACTGCATTCACTCGCGTTTTCTGGAATCTTTTGTCTAGATATATTCTTCTGTATTATTCACTCCTGCTATGGCATTGTCTTTTTTGGTTTTTTTGCTCCTGCCTCCTATCTTTCTTTGCATCTCAATACTTTTCTTAATTTGTTCTTGCCAACTTGCCAACTGTGTACTCCTTCTTTACACAGTGCACACTTATCTATTCCTTTCTCCTTGTGTATCTCCCCCCGATACAGAGGAAATTAATGAAGTTTCTTCAACAGCTCTTCCTACCCACTGCTCACACAGCACATAGTCAGTGTTGGATGGTTTGGGGGTGGACATTTTTAACTGATGCTAATGAATTTACCTGGATTAAAGCTGCTGCAGAGCCAATATGGCCATTATGGGGGCGGACATGTGTGGATAGTGATTACTAAGGAACTTGGATTGTGTGTAGGGAAATCCCTGTTCACTGTTCTTTTTTTTTTTTTATACTGTATTCAGCAGATTGTTAAATGTCATATGTGGGTGATTTGCTGCCTCCTGGTGGTTCAAGACATAATGGCATACTATCCCAATGATGTAAACT
>JAILXH010238885.1:19619-29710 GCA_023558415.1 Piaractus mesopotamicus | reverse complement strand
CACAATTGATAGCAACTGCAATTTAAAGTCCAGTTAAGAGAAATTCACAGAGGTGGGGGAACAAAAAAAAAAAAAATAAAAATAAAGGGAACAAATTCTAAGATCACAGACTCATGACTCGTTTTTCCTAGAAAAAATATGCGTCAGCAGTCTTAGATATGCCACAACTTGCACCTGCAATCCAAGAGTTAGAAATGTAGCTTTAACAGCTACGCTGGTCACTACAACCTCAAATCAGACACTAGGTCATGGAGCGTACATTATCCACTACGGACAAGTCTGGATTGTAGGCAGGCCAGCCCAGCACCCACGCCCTCTTCTTCTGCAGCCATGCCTTTGTAATGTGTGCAGAATGTGGTTTTGCATTGTCTTGTTGAATTATGCACGGGACGGAAAAGACGTCGTCTTGAAGGCAGCATATGTTGCTCCAAAGTCTCTATGTACTTTTTCGCATTAATGGTGCCATCACAGTATGTTACCTTCGCTGAAGGTGCCAACACAACCCCACACCCTGACGGACCATGGATTTTGGATAGTAACAGCCGGATGGTCCGTTTCATCTTTGGTCCAGAGCACATGTCCATTTCTTCCAAAAAAAAAAAAAAAAAAGACCTAAAATACTGATTTGTCTGACCACAATACACATTTCCACTGTGTGATGATTCATCCCAGATGCCTCCAAGCCCAAAGAAGTTGAGGGCATGTCTGGACAGAGTCAACAAAAGGCTTCCTTTTGGCACAGTTAAGTTTTAACTGGAATTTGTGGATGTAACTATGTATTTGAGTGCTTGACAAAGTAATCCTGAGCCCATGTGGTTACATCGCTTATATATGAATGACAGATCTTGATGCAGTGCTGTCTGAGGGATCGGAGAGCAGAGTTATTCCGCTTAGGCTTGCATCCTTGCCCTTTACGCAATGAAATTCCTCCACATGCCTTGAATCTTTTAATTATGTGATGCACCGTAGAGGGTGAAAAATCCAAATCCCTTCCTATCTTTTGTTAAGCATCGTTTTTAAACATTTAAAGAATTTTCTTATACATTTTCTGGCAAACTGGTGATTCTCAGCCCATCTTTGCTCCTAAAGAACTATGGCCATGGATTCTGCTCTTGTACCAAATCATGACTGCAATCAGCATCGCTTGTTTCAAATCACATCATTATTACATGAGTTAACCTCATTACTAGCCCTAAACTACTCCGTCACAACTTTTTTTGGAAAATGTTGCATTCCTGAATGGCAGGAATGGATGCATATTTACAAATTAAATGATATTAAACAAGATCAAACATGAAATATCCAGTCTTCATACTGTCTGCAATTAAATAAAAGTAGGAGTAAATTTTAGAAATCATTGCTTTACTTTTGTTATTTGCATTTTCCATACTGTCCCAACTTTTTCTGATTTGGTGTTGTATATCCAAAGACAGACAGTAGTTATCACGTCCCATATGCTGTCAATAAACTGCTCTTACCGCCATTCTTTCAGCAGTGAGCCACTCCTCTTCCTCTGGGTTTCCATGGCGATGGGTGTAATATGAAACGCTAGAGATCACTTTGTTCACTTCATTTAGTGCATTCATTTTTCCATTAAAAGATGAAATTTGCAATAACCTGTGAAAAAGCCAAATTATGTAATTACATCCCTTGGTTACATGCTTGGATTATGCAAATGTAATGCAAAACAAATTACATTAAAATCAATCTGAGATAAAACATAAGAGGTCTTTTTTGATTAGTTCATGTCTCCAGTGACAGTGACAAAAGCCAAAAATGTTCATTTACCTCATCACTTTCAACTGAACTATAATGACTTTTCCTAGCCTTGAGTACATTGTTCAAGTTTTGATTACATCAACAAGGCTCAGCCAGCTCAGAGACCCTCCCTGATACTGCCTTTCACTGTGAAATGCGTCACAACAGGCTCGAAAGCATTAACAAACCTAACATTTTGGGGGAAAGCATTTGGAGGTCACTCACCTAAGGATCATTTTTAACCTAAAGATTTCTAAATTCTTGACGGTTTCTTCTTGGCCTGGTACTCTGGACGCCAGATTCTTCAGGGACTTGATGATCATCGAAAGGGCATCATTCTTGGCCTCATTCTTGGCCTCCTTCTTAAGTTCCTCATCTGTAAGGTTCTCCAAAAACTGTGGAACCATCTCAATCACAGGTAAGAAGAACGTCTTCACTGTGTGCAACGTCAAGAACTCATAACACTGCCCAAAAGGCCTGTGAAAAAAGAACAATCAATTTGTTGCATGAATGTTAAGGGATTACAGATAATAGGTTGTTGTTCCAAATTTGGTTTTGAGATATCTTACTTGATGAGAGCTGCAATAATCTGCACATTAAGAGCCTGGCCACTCATGAAACGATCATGCAGAATCTGGAACCCATTCAGTGTGCCAAATTTATTTATGAGGTCCACCAGCCAGCCCTGAGCATAAAGAGATAGACAGGAAGAAGACGACAGATGAAAACCGAACCAAGGAAGAAACTAGGAAAAACTTTACTTTTCACAATATTAGTACTATAGCTATAGCCAGTGAATGTCTATCAGTCTAAATATGTTTCTCCCAACAGACATGTAAACTAAAGCGACAATACCTTTGGTGAACGAGGGTCTGGTGGACGTGCAAATAGCTCATCATCAGCGAGCTGGGCACCAGCAGGCACACTCTCAGACGGGCGAGTCCCGTTGTAGATGTGAAACTTGCAGTGAGGGTTGGTTGCCATGGCTAGCAGCTCAAGCAAAGGAAACCAATCTTGAGACAGTTTGACCACACAAAGCTCCACCAGGCGGTGCGTGTTATTGATGATGCACCTCTGTAGAGCAGAATAAACAGTCCAGCAAAAGAATGGACACCAGCAAAGAACAGAACCCCATTTTATTGAATTCAAAATATCTTACAGCTAATTTAGCACAAAGAATACTCAAACCAGTACAACACAGACAACAGTACTTACATGAATTTCAAACTTCCAGCCACTCACTGCCTCATCTGTCAGTATTTTCGTGAACGAGATTGTCAGACCATCTCGGAAAAACCTTTGACATGCCTCACACTTCACGTCAAGCCCTTTAGAAAAATGGACACAAGCAAACATCCTCAGAATTCGAACCACAATTAGTAGGGTCATTTTGGATTAATGCAAATTTAATTACAGGGTTGGCAATTAGTAAAGTGAAAAATGTTGAGCCATAAGAAGGAAAGGGGGAAAAAAATAAATAAATAAAAAAAAATAATAATAAACTTGACGGTCACTTCATCAAGACCTCAACTTTTACTCTATTCACAGCTTCTCTCCTAGCAACACACTAACTCCTGTCCCAACACTTACACACACAATAACATATGTTTGTGCATTCAAGACAAAGGCTACAATTCAGACTTGGAATTAACTGTAGCAACACTGTTGTGAAGTCACTTGGTTTCAATGTTTAATTATTTCAAATGTCAATTTAGTCAATCTCTTTACTGTGCTACAATCAGGGAAAGCATTCCAACTACTTTCGATATTTGAGATTAATGAACGGATATCCAGTTGACTGCAGGGAAGAAAAAAGCAACAACAGGAAAAAATAGACTTCAGCCAAAATTCATACAGGGCTGTAGGATTACACATTTAGATGATAGCAATGAATGTTATAATTTAAAACACTTATTAGGAAAAATTAGGAAAAATCCAAGGGAAATTGGTAGGGTTTTGTGCCAAATGAGTAACAAACGATGCCTCCCCAGAGCAGCTAAAGAGCTGACACTAACCAGTACAATTTTGGATGCTGATGAGGACTCGTCTTCTACACAAGGTCTTTTCTCTTGGGGAAATATATTTTCACCTACAGTAGTTAGTACAGTTGACAAAAAAACCATGCCAGAGGCCCGGCCATGCTATTTCTGCCTTTTCAGTCACTTCCTTAACAAGTCCTTGGCAGCACGCTTATATTCAGACACTTGTGTTTTGTAGCAGCCTAGTATAATATACTTACTAGCAAAAATATCACATTTTGCAGTCATGTTAATATGTAAAACCAGTGTTTCACTAAACTATTGGCCTGTATATTTTCAGCATTTTCCCATGATGAAATATAATAAATAACCAAACAGTGATTTTAGTATTAGTATACTGGCACCTAAAACAGTTAACCAAGTACTCAAGTACCTGTGCACGTCCCTAGTTACAAAATCTCTTTATCCTAAGCCATTATAATAAGTTTAACACTAGCATAACAAAATTATCTGTAGGTTTCCATACATACTAAGATACAGTGTACATGCATAATTTCTTTTTCAATTACAACTATTTTAGATGCTTTTGTATAGCTATTTTTGTATGTTAACAGTGCTTATTATATTGGGATGTTGTCTTACTTTTAATAAAAACCACAGCTGAAATTTGGTAAATATTACAAGTCATTCATGCTCTCAGTAGCAGCTGTTAAGCTGTGGATTCTCGGCATTTAACATCTAAATTTGTGCAACTCTTCCAGACCCCTAAAGAGGTCGAAGTCACCCACTACTGTGTTTGACAACCCTGCAAGAAGCCATCTAAAAAGTGGTCCTTTTTTTTTTTTTTACCTTTTCTACTAAGATCTATAGCAGCTTCAAGTAGAACTTCCAGCTCCCCCTTTGGCAAGACTGGGACCACCCAGCGAGGTCTGAGAGGAGAATACAAGAAGTTAAGTACAAATCACACTGCACCAAGAAATTAAAGAACAACAAAAAAAGAAACTACTATTAAACATACTATACCATCAAATAAACACTGCTTTACCATTACATCAATGTGTAACTACAATGAAGAGTCATTCTGAGTATCACTAGAGATGAAAAAGATTACAGACCGGTTGATCATGTCATCCAGCTTGGCCAGGTCTGTGTGGGGAAAAGCTGGCTCCTCCTCTTCCTGCGCCTGCTGAGCATCACTCTGCCCCGGCTCCTCTGGTGGACTCAGCGGAGACGTTTCATTAGAGGAGTTGGGAGAGGGCGTCTATGTAAACACACACACACACACACGCACGCACAAAGACATTAGTGTATAATACAACAGAAAAAGCAAAGCCACTGGTGAATGGGACTGAATTGCTGACAAACAGCAGGAAAAAAAACCCCAAAAAAGACTCTGAAGCTCATAGAAGGCGTTAACGGGAGCTTAAGATTTCTGGCTTTACTCCACTTCCCAAGGCGATTTATTAATTTCTCTGGTACCAATTAGGATTTAACAGCTGAGACTTGTCACGGCTTAGAGGGCCTAATCAGTCACCAAAGCCAAAACAAAAGCAGTCAGGCCACAGCTATGGAAAAAACACTGTCAACAACAGGAGTCAAAACCTTCTCATTCATTAAGTTATACTGTTCACCATGATGTGAATACAAAGCAAAATGTAGGTTTCTGAAATCATCTAGAAGCATTTGCCATAAATAGTCACTTGCCATTCTGCATTCTTGCTTATATGCTTCATGTTAAACATGCTGTGCATTAATCACGTGTACCTACAGCTGTATCCATATGCACAGGTGCAAATATGCATGTATGCACCCACAGAGGCATACCTGGTTCTGGGGAAGCAGGGTTTGGCTCTGGCCATCCGGAGCTTGGCTCTGGCCCTGGTTGTCGCTGCTCCCCACAGGGGAGCCCCGGGTGGTGGCAGTCATGCTCGACACAGGGCAAATCTTTGCAATTTTGTCCGCTTATGTGGCAGGAGTCAGGTGGGAAATCACTGCCTGGAAGGCAGCAAGGTGGAACCAGAGGGCGACTGAGTGGAAGAGCAGCAGCTGAGGCTTATGCTGAGTTGCAGTGACCATTGCATTACCTGCAAGATAAAAGAAGATAGGTGAGTTACCAGGTTACAATGGTGGAGATACCAAAGCAATCACTGACAACATTAAAGCAAACTAATTAAACATTAAAAAATAATAAAAAAAATGGCTTAAAATATACCTCAATTAATCAGCAATCATTAGCTGGCAATTTGTATGATAATGGTGCACATTTTTAAAGTTTTCTCTTACAGTAAGATAGAGAGCCTGACTGACACAACCATGTACAGTCATATGTAAAAGTTTAGGCACCCCGGTCAAATTACTTGCTAGTTGATTTTCTAACAAAAAATACGATAATACATCCTCTACGGAAAACAAACTCCTGCAAATTTTAAATGCACGATTATTGTCTATTTGCTTTTTTTTTTTTTTTTTTTGAACACATTGATAAAATAAAAATGGCCGAAATTAGGGCACCTTCTATGTTTTATTTTTTTCTAAATATGTTAAACAACAATAGACAACGTGCACTAAAGTGCACTAAAGAAAAATACTATATTTATGTTTGTTCCCTGCAGATGATGTCTTGTGTTCTCATTTTCACTTAGAAACTCAACAAAACATGGAATTTGCCAGGGTTTTTTAAACTTTAAAACTGTACACATTTTGTCTCTACACAGTGCTTTTGTATTCTTAATGTGGTCTCTTAAAAAGTTTCCTTATTTATCTTTTTTTAACAGTATTTTCTTGGGTCTTTGAAAGAAAATGGATAGTTTGTTATTCTTCAGTTGAGTTCATTCTTATTGCTTGGCCTTTTTTAAAACCATTCATTACTTAGCTGATTAACAAGACAACTTTTAAACATTAGTAATTCAGTAATCAACAGTGATAGCCCTACATTCTAGCAACGAAGTTGTCCTATTAAATTTTTCATCAGTCTTTCAAGTGCTCTGTAACATGAACAGAGTTCAGCTGATTCTTACAGAATATCTGCAATCGTGCTTGGCATGTTATAGCATAAAGCTGCGCTGAAGTAATGTATTATCACTCTGAGAGCTAACTGACGTAAAAAGGACAGGCCTGGCCTGCCTGTAGTACTCCTGCTCCGTCTGAGTTGAGATGCTGGTGCCCAGAACCAGCTGTTCTCGTCCATCCTCTCCTCACCAACGTGAGCAATGGACAGATTATGAAACCAAAACGTGCTCCAAACTCATAAAGAGCACTCAAATTACAAAACAACTCAAAGTTCACTTAAGTTCAACTGTATTAAAATGCATTATTACTGTATAGGCCTAATTCATCTTGACAGCCACCACGGAGCAGCTGTTTCTCTAATCTCACTTACCACAGTGTTAAAACGACATGCTCTAACAGACACAGAGACCATCTTCTCCTGTTGCTGGTTTTGCTGTGCAGGCATGGTATTCTGTTGTCACCATACACTGCACCGCACTATTTATAGACAGCTGAACAGCTCCGCTGATCTGTGTCACTGGTGCATTTAAAATTTTTCACAGTGCTTCAAATTTACAAAGACAAATGTAGGCAACTTCAGTTCAATGAAATTTACACTCCTAAAATGGTTCTATTGAATCAGACACAAAGCAGGCGCAACTATGCAATCTAAACGTTCCCTTTAAAATCTAGACCATTTCAGACTCTTGCTGGGAGAATGATGGGTTTGGCTAGTAATGATGTCAAGCTGAAATACAAAGCCTTTCCCCCTCGATTTCCAGCATGAGATTTAGCTTGGGTCTGAAATGATGTCTGAAACTCCCTAGGGCACTACATAGATACTGCAAAGAGACTGGTCTTATCTTTTCATACACAGAGACCAATATACTCTGACATATAGATGTAGAATTCATAAATAAGTAAACATAATATCTGTTCTCAATAAACAGTATACAAACAATTATTACAAACTATGTGCGATCAGTACATGCTAATAATAAAAATATACATGCACAGATATTTTGACACACACACACACATATATACATATACACACACCCACACGCACATACGGAAATATATTAATATGTATATATGCATTTATAAATATATATATACATAAACACATATGCATGTATATGATTGAATGTGCAGCGGCTAACGACTAAGTACAAAGTTAACTAAAGCCTTTTCTTATCCTATGCTTAACATATTTCTGCAACCACTGCACATTCTCGCATCATTAAAGATTCCAGCAGCTTTCACAGGGTAGCCGATAAGGGAAATCTTGCTAATTACGTGATAGCAATGTATGACCCACTGTGTTCTTTTATATTAGCATTAGGGATGAATATATATATATATATATATATATATAAAAAATCATTCGTTATTTCAATACTCATTGCACAGAAGGCTGCAATTTTAGTGTACTATGAGCATCGTAACCAATCCCTACTCACTCTCAAATCTAACCAATCGCTATCAGAGTCTTGTTTAGAGGGTAAATATCAAGATCATTTGCCAGCACCAGTCTGTCATTAATTCACATTGTTTGACTCACTTAAGCAAACGTTTTGAAAGAATCAAATCTATAAAATCAGGTCCATGTCCCATCTTCTGCTTTCATGTTCAGTAGATCAGCTGATCATTCACAAAATGATCACTGCACAGCAACCGTTTTTAAGCATTACTTCCTCCGTCAAGCAAAAGAAAACTCATCAGAACAAATGTGGAGTGAGAATGGCAGCAGCCTAAAGCACTATTCAGACAGCATAAGTGTGATAACTGGTGTCCCTCAGTGTTAGTCATATCTGAATCAGTGATGTCAGACATTACTCATTTCCCCAATTAACAAACACATGTGAACATCTTGTAAAGCCAATTATCTTTAGTCAATACATTAGTACTAAGCAGCCTTTTCATGAAGTGCACTCTTAAAAAAAGATGGTTCTTCAAACGCTCTTTAGTAAAATGAACACTCAAAGAACCCTTTGCAGAACCAAAAGGGTTCTGCTATTGTTACAAGCCTGACATCATAACAATTGGAGAACCTTTTCAAAAAAGGCACTATATAGAACCATCTCCAGCACATTCTCCATCAATCTGAAGAGCCTTTTCATGATGCAAAGAACCCTTTAACCATGCAAAGAAAATCTACACTTGGTGTCAAAATGATATGAAAATTAATTTAAAGCAAAAATAGAGTATAGATTTAGACTTGAAATGTACACATACATACACACGTATATTATTTCCAGAATACTTTACTGCATTACCTAATGCTACAAAGTTAATAATTATAAAGACCAAAAAGATTAGACAAGTCACCTATCGAGAGTGAAATAGAAAGCATAGTCTGTGATCTAGACCCAAAAGTAAACAAAGCCAAGACTAGGACTAACCTGATAAGTCAATACACAGAAATATGATTGCTACGTTTACTCTTTATAGCTAACTCATTTTTTCCCCTTGGAATTTAAACACTAAAATCATCACATTAAACAGTTGTTTTTTTGGGATGCACAAGCAAAAACATTCTGAATTGACACAAAGCATGAATACATCTAAATATCTACATCTTAATGTGCTAATGTTTGGACTGTACAACATGATCAAAACATATTTTGAAATATCCCTTTAATAAATAATAACACACTTACAAACACTTCAAACGACATGGCCAAAGACTGAGACATATTTGAAAACGGTTACTGATATTTGTAATCTTGTGTAAGAGCCTCAATTTGCCAAAGCATCTACAGAACACTCGCAGAGGTGTATAGTACTCTCAAAGCACATGCTACAGGTTATCAGAGCCTGGACATGATTCAGTACATGCTTAGACAATGTTTTTTTGGGGTCAGCATAAGTATCAATAAGCAGGGCTGGATTCGCCTTTGTACTTTGGAAATGCTAATTCTAAAAAGAGCGACAAGACTAATCGATTCTCCTTGATCCTCCTCAATTCATTTGATCTTCATTATATTTTAATGCAGTAATAACTCAAGTATGCCATTCAACTAACACTTTTTTTTTTTTTTTAATGTGGTTCAGTTTAAGTACAAATTCTGCTTGTGTCTGTGAACCTCATCTCAGATGCCAAAATAATACATAAGAATAATACTCAGCACAGTACTGCTACATTAACAGCGTTACGGGCTCCTTTACCAACAACAGGGTATCCCAACACGCTCGCCCTGTCAAGAACAGCTGCTCTGTGTGTATGTCTTACTGTCAGATCCGGCTGCACGCTGTACACCAACAAACTGAAAATGCAGGACAGCTACAGAAAAAACTGTGTGGGGTTTTAATGTAAATCTAGCGCAACACAATTAGGCATCTACCCATTCTGAACTGCTAACA
>JAILXH010238875.1:24233-34468 GCA_023558415.1 Piaractus mesopotamicus | reverse complement strand
AGTTTTTACAAGTTCCAAGTTCCATTTTTTTCTGACAGCAACTATATAAACAGGGTGTCCCAAAAAAATGGACATCATTTGAGATGTGAATATCTGAGTAACTGAGTAATTCTGTTAAAATTTGAGATCATTTGAGGGAGAATTGGCTATTTGAATTGTTATTAGACTACGAAATGATGTCAATTTTTTTGAGACACCCTGTATATTGTCGCTGTCAAAACAAAACCTCGGATCTTCAAAAGAAGGAAACAACATTCTTAACTTGTACTGGAAGTTAATGCAACGAGGTCAATAGAGAACGGCCAGAACTGGCTTTAGCTGACAGAAAGGGTACAGTAACTCAGATAATCACTCTGTGCAATTGTGGTGAGCCGAATGCACAACACATGGAACCTTGAGGTGGATGGGCTACAACAGCAGAAGACTATGTCGGGTTCCACTTCTATCAGCCAAGAACAGAAAGCTGAACCTGCAGTGGGCACAGGCTCACTAAAACTGAACAGTCAAAGACTGGAAAAATCTAGCCTGGTCTGGATCTTGATTTTTGCTGAGAAAAATCTGCAGGAATTGCATGATGCAGTCATGTGAACATGGACCAAAATCTCAAAGAAATGTTTCCAACATCTTGTGGAATCCATGCCACAAAGTATTGAGGCAGTTTTGAGAGCAGTTTTGGCTCTACCTAATATTAGTATAGTGTTCCTAATAAAATGCTCAGCGAGTGTATATATAATGCATGTACTGTGCAAAAGAACAGTATTTTAAGCCATTTATCAGGTAAAACATAACAAGAATGTGTTGTTTTCAATCTTTGACATCTTGTAAGCTACTCTGAAGAACAAAGTTTTAACATGTATGATTTCAAGATTCATGAACAGGTTTTTGGAAGAAAGAAATAGAGGAGTTTTTACTCATTACAATTGTCAATGACGTTCATTTACAAATGCCTTTTTTATGTTTGTACCACTGACAGCTCCCAAGCTGCTTTGCTCTCTCACACCTCTCACTTTTCGGATTTTTTTTTTTAAACTTCGGAATGAAAGTATAACATACTAACACATTTTCTGGATGTGCTGGAGCCTATCCCAGTGATTATTGTGCCGAAGGCGGGAAACACCCCGGACAGGTCGCTGGTCCATCACAAGGCGAAGGTGTAACAAAAAGAGAAAAAGATCAGCATCTAGTTTTTTGATCTTTTACTAGCCCTTTTACTTTAACAGCCATTACTAGCTGTTTTAGGTGGCAACTGTTATTTCTACTTGAGTCATTGTTTTATTAAAGCGATAATGCTTTTACTTGCGTTTGGGTTTAGGCTACTCTGCCCACCACTGCCCATGCACCCACCGCCCACCCCCACTCCGTCCCACTGAGCTCCATGTGTCTGTTGGTCTGGCACGACATCTCTTCATTAGGCAGCTCCCGAGAGCCAGCTCGCAGCCTGTGATCAGCCTATTAGAGTGCACTTCCTCTCTCCACTGCAGCCCTTTGAAATGCCTATGAAACAGCAGCGAGATAAGCCTGTTTATCACTTGCCATTATTTCTAACTACCTTTGAGATTTTGCATTGTGAACTGTAATTGTTTAAATGAGGAGCGGACGTTATGTAATCGGCTAGGCAGGTGAGCGTGCGGATTGATTGTTCTGACAATATTGGAAGGAAAAAAAAAATGGCTTTCTGCACAATGCAACTCTTGGTATGCATGGGTCATTTCTTCAACCACTGCATAAATGTTTATGCTGACGTGACGGAAACCTTGCACGCAATTATGTTTGGTTAACATTTGAGAAAAACACGTTGGCGTTAATGATCGCAGATGAAACATGATACCTTTTAATACCACATGTTCCCACTGTTTCATCCAACTCCCACCCTTAATGGACATACCGCATTAACCTTAATTGAGTAAACATCAACTTCCCACAGAAGCACTCACAAACATTCTTGGAAAAAAAGACTCACACACACACACATACACGAGCCACAGAAACATTAGAAACCTCAAATCAACCAATACTTGCTGTATTTAAATATCAAATCTTCAACAGATCATAACTTTACAGAAGAAAAAAAAATATATACATTTAATGTAATAATTTTGAAGATCAAGATTATGTTCTTTTGGTCCATTTCTCTTGGTCCATTTGTCATTTAGGACGTGAATTCTGACTAATTTTGATACTTGAGTATCTGTAGAATAATGTAAATTAACATCGGTTACGTGACAGAAATTAACGCAGAGAGAGAGGTAAAAGCACTGCTGTTAGGAAATGAATGTAGAAGCACATTTTACAAATTTATTAAGCCACACTCAGAGAAGTAAACTTGAAAATGTGTTATTATTCAAAAACAGTGAAACCAAAGGTATTGAATGAGCAGCAGGGGCTGCCTTTCAGAGGAGCTTACAAACTAACACTAGAGCTAACCAGTACAAAGTTGCTGATGAGGACTTGTCCTCTATTAGTGATCTTGTATTGAAGGATGTTTTTAAGCAAACGTGAAGACAAAACAAAGGGTGGATCTTACAATGCTGTAGCTGAGGATCACAGAACCCCATTCCTGGATCTCATCTTTTTGGAACATTCTGGCTCAGCCCCCCTCATTATCTCCAAACCTGCTGCTTGTTGTGTCAGTATGTCTCGGGTTCTGTTCTTGGTAGTTTTCCTGTAATTCTTAGTCATGTTTCCATGTAAGCCTCATTAGTTTCTCTGATTTTTTACTTTTACCTATCTGTTTGTTGATGACCAGTTGATGGATTTGCCTGCATTTATCTCTTCTTCTTGGGATTCATGCCTCTTGAAATTCATCCAGTGAAACTATTTCCCAAGCTCTGACTTATTACAAAACAATAACATAATGCAGTTTTTGTTATTTAACTAATTAGTCAGACTTAGGTTTAATTGAAAATTGCACAATACATAACGCACTACTACCGAATGAAGAGCCATTTGGGAGCTGAAAGAGCTGGTTCTTATTTGTGAGCTAAGCCAATTGATCTGACTCACTAAAAAGAGACAAAATGTCCATTATCTTCTACGCAAGATGTTTTCTCCTCATTGAATTATGTGCCAACATGTTAGTTTGTTGAGGTAATATGGAGGACAGAGATGTTTTCTAGCTCATATCAGCTTGAGCGGTGAGCCTAGAAAAATCTGCATATGCCTTTTCAATCTCATCCTTAAAGTCAGCATGAATGGAACATTTTAACTTCCAAAACGTGCTGTTTTTCCAGCTGAAGCAGCGAGGGTCTTTGAGCTAGTTGTCTGCTTATGCTCGACAATGGGTGAGGACAGTGTGAGGGGGTGTCGAAAAACACAATATTATTGGTTAATATTGTTTTCACCCTGCCTGCTGGTGCACAGTGACATAAACAGACCTCATAAGACGTTTTTGAGACTAACGTCATTACATTTGTCTGTCTTTTAAATGATATTCTACGATTAATTGTACAAAATACGTCCATGGAACTAACAAGATAAAAAGGTTTTGATTTCAGTTTGACTTTAAAAACTTTGCACTGCAGCAAAGTATAATGTAATATACAGTGAGGAGAAACAAGTATTCAGACAATTTTGTTGTTATTTAATACACCTCTAGCACGCACATCCATTTCAAATGTATACACGTCTTTTAACTTGGCGTGTTTTATGTTTAAAAAAGCAAAACCGGTAGGTAAAAAGGTACAAGGAACAACACTATTAAACAACACTCGAATGGACAAAGTCACAGAGCCCTAACAGAGACCTTTAACATCCCTGTCAGCCCAGTTGGTTTGATAATATGCAACTGGAGAAGTCAAGGAACAGAACAGCAACATACAACTTTGTGACAGTAATTCATCTTGTCATGTTTGGCAAAAGAAGGCTTGGACGTCCCCTCCCAAGAACACCAGACCCACAGTGAAGTATGGAGGTGGGAGCATCATCATATAGGGCTGCTTCTCTACAAACAATACTGGGACATTACACATCACGAAAGGAACCATGAAGGAAATGATGTGCTGGATCATATTAGAGGCAAATTTAAAGCATCAGCCAAGAGACTCTATCTGGGGAGAGGATGAACATTTTAACATGACAGTGACCCCAAACATACAGCCAAAATGACTCAAGACTGGTTTCTTAAAAAGGTAAAGGTGATTTCATGGCCTAGCCAACCTCCTGACTTGAATCTCACTGAAAATGTATGGAGGATTTTGAAATTGCAAGGTTATCAGAGGAACCCTTGTAACTTTAAGAAATTGAAGGTGGCTTGCCAAAAGGAATATGGGCCAGAATTGAACCATAGTGCTGCCAAAATCTAATTATTTCTTACCGTACATGACTCGAAGCTGGAATCGCCAATGTCTTTGCGACAAAGTATGACTGTTATTCACTCGTGGTTTTGTAGGTTTTTAATAAAGAAAAAGAGACTTCCACCTCGTGCTTTTTACGTGCTTAATGGTGCTTTGGCTTTCCAAAACACAAGATTCAATTAGAGCATGGAGGCACGCACTCAGCAATTAAACAGGCAAGAAATTATAACTGCTTAAATCTTTTTGTTTTACGGCAGACATGATTTGGCTTATGCCCCATTCAGAACTTTAAACTTTGGGTACCATGGCACCAGCAGGGATGAATGATGGATTTAATCTGGCATGTTTTTTGAATTAGATGATTAGGAATGATCCTCTCCCCTTTTTTGTGATATTCTTTTTTGGAGATTTGTGCATTTGTATATAGACTATAGACACTTGAGTGCGGGCCTCCACGCTCCGTTTGAATTTTGTATTTTTTCAAACATGTCTTACATGCTTTGTTCATATTTATAAGTACAAGTTCAAAATTACGTGTGAATCTGAAGTGGATATAAGGAACAGCCCTGTTGCAGCCTTTTCACTGAATTCCTGGCCTGCATATCTTGTCCGTCTTCCCATGAAGGAATGTAACAAATACCTGAACGGTGATTTCAGTATTCTAATAAAGGCACCTGGAACGTTTGGCCAGGTCCTTAAGTAACATCCCTAATTGTCATGAAATGTTCACACAATGTAAAGATGGAAACTAGTTATATTTGCTCAGTGCTGGGTGGCATTAATTAAAAGCTGAAATTAAAAAAAAAAAAAAGTGTTAAAATTACAAGTCACAAGGTTTTAATATTACAGCGATTACATACCATTTCTATTTTTTGGAGCCTTTAAAGTGGTAATGAAACAGTGAGTCTCTGTACTAAACAACAGCCACCCACGGGGTCCTCTGAGCCAGCAGTGATGAACAGTTCTAAGATAAAAACTTAAAGACAGTAACAATAACAGCACATTACAGAGGCAGCAGGTAGAGTTCCACCACTGCTAAAGAAAATCAGACCAAAAACCTTCGCTCATGCAGCGGCTTCCAAACTGCACTCAATGCAGAGAGAGTGTATGTGCTGTAAGTGTCCATCATTTCTGATTAGCTTACGGTTCTATTAAAAGCTGCTTTGACGTATCATTCATCTCACATATGACCCTTGTCCGCTGACCTCGCCACACGTGCGTCATGATGGATGCGTGCTGTAGACGTTTACTGGTGTAATTTTGCCGGGAGATAAAGCCCCTAATTAATGTCTCAATTTTGTTATCTCTCATTTATTTCAATCGCGCAGAGGTGACTCTGGCTGTGAACGGAGAACAATAGGCATTGGAGGAGATGAGCTTTTGGCAGAGGTGCGCCGGAGAAATGCTGAATAACAATACCGTCATCCATCATGACACGCTGAGAGCTAGCAGACCAAATTCAGCCAATGGAAGACCTCCTGGGAGGAGCTGAGGGTCTAAAATGTGTGCAGTTCGCCCAGTCCTGCAAACTTTACTACATCCAAGAAAAGCAGAGGAATTCATCTTAGACTCAGCACTGTACAGGTAAGAGCTGCACAGTAGGGGTGTATTGATACATATATTTTCAGGTTCGGTATGGTTTTCGATTCTGGGGTCAAGATTTAATTGGATTCTCAACATTTTAGATGATAAAAATGTCTTGATTTTGCAGAATTCTAATTATATACTACACAGATAGGTTTGGTGTAATGAGTTCTATTTGAGCTCAGTTTTGAGACCTTTACACGCTGAGTGGTGTTATTTGGACATCAACACATTCATTCTAATTTGTATATATACCTGATGATATCTTGCATACCAAGCGTGATTTTTTGGATGGCATATATGTCAATTATTTTTTCCAGCAAATGTTCAGTTTTTGCCAATTTTTGTTGACTCACTTGACAAATCACGGTTGTCTCTAGTGTTGGCATGGCAACAACCAAGAAGACGGATAGGTTGTGTCCTAGCAACTAGATCTTTTTGACAAGCGTCAAAAGTATTACTTTGTCCTCTGCTTTATTGCATGTGGGGCTGCTCAAATCTCCAAAAGCAACTCAAACTGAGATGTTGTCATCTTAGCTAAGCTGCTTGTTTAGTTTCGGTTTCAGCTCCTGAATGAGGCGATAAAACTGTCTATGCTCCTTTCACTTTTCCAAAATGCCCAATGACACCATTTGCCCATTTTGCGAGGAGTTTGTATAAGTTCTCAAATAGAACTTTTTCCCAACCCTCTAACAAAATAAACCCCAAAAATGACAACCTCTAGAGGTTAGAGGAAACTACATAAAAAGCCCAGTCTTTTGAACATGAGTGTGCCTAGCAAGGTGTTCACAAGTCGATTCATCCAAGTCAACTCTCTGCGAGTCGAGTCTTTAGCATAGAATTATAGTTTAGTCTCATTATTAGCTGCAGGCACGTTGCACAAAATTGAACCACTACTAAAAACAGGTAGCTTGTATAGCAAGTATGCTAGCTAACAGCTAATCCTGCTAAAGTTTTAGTACTTTTACTAAGTTAGTTAAGCTTGTAGCTTACTAAAACTGAAGTTTCATTAGCTGACAACTTCAGCTAAATTAGTGTTATCTTGCATACTTGCCATCCACACTACAGGCTAGCCAGTTAAACTGAACCGTTTCAAGTTGTTTTTTGCTTTGCCTTATAACCGGCACATTTACTCTGTGTAGTGTTTCGGTTCAGTTCTCTTCTGTCCTTCACAGAGAAGGTTTTTCTATTATGAAAGCTGTTTTTTTTTAAAACCAGGTTCACTGAACCTGATGCTGCAGTGAGCTGCGGAAAATGAGAATGCGTGAGTAATTACTGCACATGACTTTAGCAAAGCTAACAAGCTACATCACATGTAAGGCTTTCTCTTAGGCTGAAATTTCACAAGTCTTAAGTCGCGAGTTCGAGTTGAGTCGCGAGTCAGTCAACATGAGTGTGATTCGAGTCCCCATCTCTAAGCCCCTGCCTGCCCACTTTACTCTGAAAGCATGCACCAGATGCCTAGTCGACATTCCCAGTGGTTTCACAAATGATGCCAAATGAGAGACCCCCAGAAGAGACCGCGGGATTGATTTTCCAATAGTATATCGAAATCATTACCACCCTTACCCTTATTGTTTTCATTGCGGTATCGGCCTTTACGATACTATTGCAGAGGTGTGCATTATACAAATAAGACTCTAATCAATCCGTGAATGTTTCATTGTGTTCGGGTGAAACAAGACATTCACATGGTCCATCAAAACAAATCATTTTGGTCGAAAATAACACAATGTGTGTTCAGTATATTATAAGATATATTTGCAGTATTTAATAATATAATCAGCATATAGCATGCAGGACAATATAGAATATATCTTACCGCCTTAATTCCCTCCTTAAAGGCACCCTTTTAATTGCCGGAAGCTTCATTTTAGAATAATTTATCTGAGTAAACTTTTCACATTTACTCAGTGCACCCACCGCCCCCTCCCCCAATATTGTTCAGCCCTATTATAATTGGAGTTGTTTAAACAAAAACAAATGTTGAGATCACAGCAGCTCCTCGCTAAGCATTAATTAGCGAAATAGTCTTAAATGGATGCTCAAACAGTTGCATCAGCTAGAACCGCAGGCTGGTGCTGTCGAGCAGGCTTTCCACGAATGAGCATTTCAATCGCCACGATAATTGACTTCTTTCTCTTTTCTTATTTTCCAATTTACAGGTAAGTTAAAGGCATCATCAAGCAGAGGCTACACAGGTTAAGAAAGTGATAGCCGTGCTCGAGAGCGGCCGAATGCAATCACGGACTGAGGTGCAGGACAACAATGAATCTGACAGAGACCAGCAGCCCTGACGGTGCTGCGAGATGGAGATCAATGAGAATTCTAAATGGGCATTGTGCAGCGATCACCGCTAACAACTGAATCCACTACAGCACCGAGTCCAAACAGAAACAACGGGAGTGTTTGGACACACTGAGCTACTGATGTGTCTCATTGCAAAATGTAGTCAGCAGTAGACGCTGGTGGTGAGGGGGGGTAACTCATCTAGCCACATGAAACCATCTGAATGACCACAAACTCTCAGCTGCCTGCCTCAATGACCAAACAAAGGGAAGTAAAGTTTTAGAATATCTACTAACTTTCTTTAAGGTGACATGTAGCACAGTTTGTAACTGGTGTAAATATTATTACACTGATCTGGGTTTTTCAATGGCCAGAAGTACCGATATTTAGAGAGCAGTGTGGCTGATGACAATATAACAATGTTACATTGTCCTTCTCCCCTTAAATCTCAACACTTATTTCACCCTAAGGCTAATTATATTATGACTAAGTAGCTGTAACTGAACTGATCTTAACCCATTAATGTCCATATATCTGTTGTTACATTTCCTTTGGTCCATATGCTCTCTTATCACAAATTTGAACAATTTCTTATGTTGATCAAGCCATATAACTTCAAAGTGACTTTTTTAGCACTTAATTCAGCATTTAATTCAGTCTTTTGGTCACATAGGACTACTGATTTTTAAACAAAACAATTTAAATCCAAAATTGATAGTGAATAAAAGAATAAAAAAGATGAAAGTATAAAAAGTGTTAAGAAAAATCTACCATTAGCTGGTCGTCTAGAGTGTAACCATACAACACTTTATCACTTTAGACAAAGTAGAACATTTTTCCTTCATATTCTTCAAATTATCTTTGTATTTTGAAGGGCTGTTGTGCATGCATTATTAGTTTGTGTGCCCGATACATCAACCTGTGAATGTATCAGTCGACCGTAAGTAAATTATGTACAATATTATATACAATAATGCAAACTGTATTCTGCATTATAATTATTTTATTACGATTGCATAAGAAATTACAGTTAGTAGTGTAGTGTATTACATTTACATTTCATTTACATTCAGTATTGACAGCTTTGAATCTTTTCTTCTTTTCTTTTTGCTTTGAACTAACAAATGACAAACGTAAAGGACTGTCATTGCTTTTGCTATAAAGAAATTAGAATCGTACAAAAAAAATGTGTCTTTATGGAGCTTGCTTTGTGGACAGGGGCACAGTCGTGCTGGAACATGAGTCTTCCCCAAACTGTTGCCACAAAATTGGAAGTATATAATTGTCTAAAATGTCTTTGTCTGCTGCAGCGTTAACATTGCACTGCACTGGAACTAAGAGGCCCAAACCCTGAAAAACAGCCCCAGACCATTATCCCTCCACCAAACTTTACTGATGGCACTCTGTATTCCTGTAGGTAGTGTTTTCCTGGCAACTACCAACCCAGATGAATCCATCAGATTGCCAGATAGTGAAACATAATTAATCACTCCAGAGAACACGTTTCCACTGTTCCAGTGTCCAGTGACGGCATGCTTTACACCAGTCTAGTCGACGCATGGCACTGCACATAGTGATCTTAGGCTTGTGTGCAGCTGCTCGGCCATGCAAACCCATTTCATGAAACTCCCAAAGCACAGTTCTTGTGCCGATGTTGCTTCCAGAGATTTGGAACTCTAGTGAGTGTTGCTACGTGCTTTAGTACTCAGCTGCCTAGCTCTGTGAGTTTGTGTGGTGTACTGCTTTGTGGCTGAGATGTTGCTCTTAGATGCTTCCACTTCACAATAGTAGCACTTACAGTGTGAGGAATAATTCACATCAAATTATAATTTTCTGTTAATTGGGTAATTACTGTGACTAAGAGTTGGACACACGTTACGGGAAGTCTCTGAGAGTTAGAATGTGTATCTTGTATAAAAGAGTCTAAAGCGTCTGTGATGGAATCATGTTCAAAATCATGAGTCTGGAAAGGTCATTGATAACACCAGCCATTACATATTTGAGAAAATGAGAAGATCAAAGTTTCCCTTATTCTCCTTAGTCTAGACTTATTAATGCAGCCTTAGGCCA
>JAILXH010238842.1:30094-40142 GCA_023558415.1 Piaractus mesopotamicus | reverse complement strand
GATCTACAAAAAACTGAAATTATCTACAAAACGGAGAGTCTGCAGTTTAAACAGGTCACGCTGTGTTGTTTGCATTTGTAGAAGAAGAAAAAGACGAATAAGAAGAAAAAGACAAAAAGGGATAACAACACAGTGCTGGCCTCTCGAGCTCTGCAACAATAATAATCCCAGCACACATGAGAAACATAAACATCAGCAAATGAAGGGCGGGGTCAGCTCATTGTGAAATGGTCACATTTAATGAACAACCTCTCGTTTTATATACATCTATAAAAAGAACCCAGATACAGGTTACAAGAATCTAAAGCTAATACATACATTATTAAATAATAAAGTATTTTTTTTTTCCATGTTAAAGATACATATCGTAGTTTACAAAATATGATCGTGGAGAATTAAGCAATTGTGAATGTTTGAGAAAAAAGAAACTAAGATGCTATATGGATACGGTTTAATAAACAAATAAACAAAGAAGCGTAAAATCACAATATTCCTTGAATAAAGCAAAATTACTGTAACATTGGCTATTAAAGTCTGATAAACAGAAAAATAAAGCAGGTGCTGAAAGGCAAATGGATGTGGAGAGTGAGAAAAGTGGTTCTAGATAGAACTTGGAACTTAGGCGTAAGAAACGGTCAAATACAATTCATGGTTTCCGCTTGTTTTCCCATTTAAAAAGGCAGTCCAGTACATTACCGTGGAGCAAAACCCTCCGTTTATGTGTGTGTATGTGGGCGAGTGTCTGTATATGTCTTTTTGCCTCTCGATATCAAGGGTCAAATAGGAGAAAGAATAAAAAGAAAGATAAATGATGGGGGGGGGGGAGCCCATAATTGAAAAGATGACCTTCATTCTAAGTTTGTTAGTCCTCAGTCTATGAAGCTCCTGTTTGCTGGATGGAGATTTCACACTTGCAGCTTCCAGTCGCCGTGCACAGACAACAGGCTGGGGGAAGCGAGGGATGGTGAGAAGAAAGAGTATTCTCCAAGTCTTTGGCATGATGAGTTAGCTGTATGTTGCTGAAATTAATGACACGCTCGTACGACCGTCTCCAGAGCATGTGTTTGTGTGAAACATCAAAAAAACAAAAAAAAAAGGTTCCGATTTGTTCGTTAAAAAAATTCCGACGGGGGGGGAAGAAGGACGGATGCTTGGTGTGGGTGTTGTGCTGCTGTGAGACAGATGCTTGTTTTGAGTCTTTTGTCCCCATATCTTTTGCTTCCCTGGGGTTCACTGTCCCGTGCCTGTGCTCACTCCACCTTCAGCCACGCTGCCCCAGATGTTGATGCGCTTTAATTCTTCTTTTTTTTTTTTCCCCCCGAACTTTCCTTCCTTTCGCAAAACGTCATCATTTATTACTCTTCCTCTTTTTTTTTCTTTTTGTGAGAAAAAAACTTGAATTAAATTATCAATGCACGATATCCATTAACATGTGCAAAATAGAACTAGAAGACTTTTCCACAGGAATGAATCATAAACATCTGCAAAAGAGAAAGCAAGAGGAGACAGACTTCAGAGGCAGTGCTGGAATTAGGAGCGAGACATCATTTATGAAAGAGTGCAGCTCAGTCTGAGGCTTCATTAGCGGCGTTAAGGCTCTCGTCTCTTTCAGAACAAGTCAGTGTGTCTGACAAAGTTTGACAAGCACATTTCATATTTTAAAAAAACTGCTTTAAAATGGCAAGACTACAACTAGCTTCCACAAAATATCTGTCTGGCTCTTCCCTGCACTCCAAACTGTGCTGTGTCTAGTCACCATTTGCTTGTGCATTTGTCGCTGCTCTTTTTTATGCTGATCTGTGAAGTATCTGCCTAACATTTGTTGCTCTGGAACTTTATTTGCAATTACGTTTAATTGTAACCACTTTTAAAGGGGCATTTTTGCCTAAAATTAACATTGAATACGTTATTTGTCACGTTATGTAGTATTCTCTAGAGCAGCGTTGCATCCCTCAGCATCATCAATTTCACAGAACTCATGATTTTGTAAAACTTTTGCATTTCCATCCATTAGTACAATACCCAGCATGCATTACATAAAAATGTCAAACCACCAATTGGGTATGCCTCCCTCAGCGATAAAGAAACGCTCTGACTGAGAGGCTACTGGTATCTGGCCCCAGGATAAGCCAGGTACTAGGAAAAAAAAACAACCTGCTCTCATGTGTCCACCCCAGAGCACTTGTAGTTCCTCCCACCTTCAATACGCATCATCAGAAGGGGGTTTTCCTAATCTTTGAACTTGAAAATTTCACACTCAGTACTATTGTGGTACCAGAGTTCACCTTTAAGCATTTACACTCTAAAAGGATGATGGTTCTTCAAGGGTTCTTTAGTAAAGAAAATGCCTTTTTAAAAAGGGTTCTATGTAGCACCAAAAAGGGTTCTTCTATTGTTTCGATGTCAAGAGTGTAACAATACAAGAACCCTTTTTGTTGCTATACAGAACCCTTTTCAAAAGGTTTGTATATAGAACCATCTACAACACATTTTCCATCAATCTGAAGAACTTAATCATGCAAAGGGTTCTTTGAGTGTTCATGGTTCTAATTAGAACCATTTTTTTTTACCAAAGAACCATCATTATAAATGTGTATGTTTAATTTAATGATCTCCCCACAAATACATCCTCAAAATATGCATTCAGTTGATGCTAAGGTTGTAAAACTAGCCTTAAAGTCATGTGTAAGTCTAGCTTTGATTTTAAGATGTTTACAATGATTGCCACCTGAAATCAAAGCTAACTTTACAATAGACCAATGCTATCGAATAAGCTTTGCTGTCTAGAGAAGTGAAACAAGCTCCAGGCACATTGGATTTTTCTGCTAGTGAATCAAACAGATGAAACAGGATTTACGTGGTGGGCACAACCAGTCAGGCGGCTCTTAAGTATTTCCACTGGGAACTTGTGGAACTCAGTAAATCCAAGACTTGTAGAGATTGTAATAAAGTCAACAAATAGAATCCTCTCCATCTAACCTGAACGTGAACCGTGTGCTATATTACATCGTTTGAGTTGCGCAAAAGGTTTGCAATAGACCAAGGATGCGGAATCAGCCCTGCCATCTAGGGAAGGGAACCAGCTCCAAATGCAGAGTTTTTCTTCTTAAAAATCATACTTTCACCAAGCAGTGGTGAGGCAGGATTTACTTGGTGTACACAACAAGTCAGTCTCTCAACATTTCTACAGAGAGTGAGTTGTGGAAAATATAAACAAGGCAACAATGTAGGGATTAAATCATCTCCTACTAACCTTAACATGATCCAAGAGTTGTATTATGAAATTTTATTCAGGCAGTTGGCAAAGTGTGAAAAGTAAACGTACAGTAAGCTTAACTCTGCTAAAGTTTGGCCCAATTTAGACAAAGCATTTTATAGAACGAACCCTAAATTTGGGGAATAGATATGTTGTCAAAATTCTAAAAACTGGTGAACTTCGCTTTAAAAGGGAATTCCACCATTTATTTAGCAGAATTCAACGACTGAGATGGAAATGAAGTTATTCAGAGAGGTTTGATGTGAAGTGTTTAATTGTGTAGAAGCTCATCAGCTCAGATTTCAGAATTCAGATTACTGTGGTAGTGACAGGAACCAGAGGTACTGATATCTACAATGTAAATATATACATTTTGTGTACTATGCAAAATGACCAGTCAAGCTACATGTGTATTTCGAGTTTTAATAGGTAATGCTGATAATGGTGAAAAATCTTTTTTGGGTACTATTTTGCCTTACAATGGCATGCATGTACCTCCCCGCCTCATCAGGCAAAGTATTCATGATCATTTCATGTAATAACTTTCTGTGATGCAGCTTTTAGAGGCATTAAATGCTTCAGACGTCTGGTTCCTATCACCTCTATGAATAAAGTTGGATTAAAAGTTTCCCTAACAGTTCTCAATTCACATCAAACCACTCTGAATAACTTTGTTTACATCCTCACAATTTTATTATACAGAAAGTCCCCCTTAAGCTGGCACATGGCAAGGGTCAGAAGGCCTGTCAGTTCTCGGTAGGAATACCTTAAATCTTAGACAAAGACAAGGTTTGACCCTACACGCTTTGATGACCCATATGCTAACACTGCTTTCACAGCCCAACACTTCCACAAAGGCGGTAATGCAGTGAACGCAGCAGGAGTTACGTTGGCACACTATGAGTTGGGAACTAATAGATCCAGATCAAAATTCTATCTGACCGGCTCCCGCCTTCTAGCAACAGGGAGCAGGAACCTGTGATGCTAACTCAGGCCTCCCCTCAGACCATTACTCAAAGGCCAATTAAATTTCCCTCTTGCAGCTCAGTAAGAAAGTGTGAGACTGAGGCGTCTCTGCATGTATGTGGTCTCTCCGGAGGGGGAAGACACTGTTTGCCCTGAAATACCACTGTGTACTGGCTCTGAGCCTGAAGAGAGCTAAGGGCCATTCCAGTCAATCAAGCTAGCGGTATATGCTAGCTGTGCGGATGGTGCCACGATTCTGAGCTAAGGGTCATCCCATTCTACCAAGCTCGCGGGGGTACGCTAGCTGCGCGTGCGCTGCCATGTTTGCTTCTTTCTGCAGACCTGCAGACTCCACATGAGCTAGCCTTAATTAGCGTTTGGCTCATTATGCCACTGTGCCGAGTTTCCAGGGGATCAGGCATGCTGCCCACATAATGAATCTTCTGCTCGTTACTTGGTCTGCCCTGTCGGCCAGCTGCTATTGGGGATCGATCAGGTTTGCTGGTCTTAAGGTTTGTGAGTTAGACCTCCCCCCAGTGAATCTTGGACTCAGTGACTTGTAAAATGCTAATGAGGACTTGTAAAAAGTATCTAGTGAGGGGTAGTCTTAGTCTCTGATACCTTCTCTTTATGATCTTGGCAGCATTTTCAGTTGGGAGACAAATCTACCTTAAGACAAGCTGTCTTACACATAGTGTGACAGTTGTAAATGGCAAAAGTAACTAAATGGTACATTGGGTACAGCAAGGGTGATCAATTCTGGTCCTGCACAGTTTGGAGATTTCTCTGCTTAAACCTTCTTCAACTCAGTAGTTAATAAGTTTTTTAGGCATGTTTGACCAAGAAAATCATGAGGACCCTTACGGTACAGGCTGCCTCAAGGTCTGTAGGGCATTGGTTCCCTGCTCAGTCCTTGGAGATTGACTTGGAGATGCTCCATATTTTTGCTGTATCCAAGTTCCCAGTACATTTCTAACAGATGTTCCCCTCTTAATAGCTCAGTTCAGGTGTTGGAAGCTGATGCAAAACTGTGGACCTTCCTCTCATCCCCAAGGACTGGACTGACCCAAGTAATGGAGTGCTGAAGTAGGACTTGCTACGTACCACATGATGGACAGCAGGATGCACACCAGAAGGATATGGAACGAGCAGAGGAGGGCGGCGCAACCGCCTCTGGCAACGCCAACCCTTGGCTTGGCTGAGGGCGGGGCAGAAGAGGGAGTAGTCTCTGCTGAAAAGAAAATATTTTTGAAAAGATTAATATTTTCATTACACTTGCACAAACAGACTCTGGAGTTCAGTCCAAATAGTGTCAACTCTACAGCTAATTAGTGTGTATTAAATGCAAGTATGCAATTAAAGAGAAAAATAAACAGACTCCACGCGGATAATTGAAGTCAATAAAACTGCGGTCGGTCCTGAAAGGAAGCAGAACGAAAAACAGAAAGCACAAAATTTGCTACGCCACATCGCATCAACTTTCCAGCTGGGAGATAATGCACAGCGGCATTACGAAAATAACAATAAAAACAAAATGGAAAATATTCATAGAGGTTATTTCAACAGTCCCTTCTTGCATGTGACCAGGGTGCCAAACTGCTATATTAGGAAAATCCACTATCATTGGCGAACACAGTCCACAGGAATACGAGCAGTGAGAATGAAGAAGCATGGAAACTTTGTTGATTATGGATTCAGGCGAGGCTCTAATGAAAACAAAGCCATGCCAAAAAGCAACAGCGATTTTAGAAGATGCATTTCCAAATGCCAGCAGAATGAAGACTGCTCTGCTGATGTTGCTAAGCTTGTTTACGTTGCACGGTTGCAACATGGATTAATCGTTGCAGGTGCAAGCAGGAATTAGTTATTCTTTCAATTAATATCACTTGTTTATTTGTGTTATTTGCGCAGGGTGGCGATGTGTGAAATGACTCGGGGGGGATAACATTTCCTCCGATCAAATGGAAGGCCCTCCCGCGCACTGCAGCAAAGTCAAGTTCTTCATTAACCAAATTAAAATGTGCACAAACACAAACAGCATTGCATTGCGAGAGGCAGAATGCAGACGAAGCCCAGGAGAGAACAGCTGTGGTGCTTAGAGAGGGAGGATTTTGTCCAGGGATCTTAGCAAACCAGCGGCAAGCGAAAACCTCAGCGTTCTGCTGACTTTCTGATTCTCTCCCACGTTCTCTCCAAGTATAGCTTGAATTAAATACGCCGTCTGCTAGGAGGGGGAGAAATCCAATACTGTCTAGTGGATCAAAATGAGCCGGGTAGTAGCCACGAGATATTACTTCTAATGACAGTCATCAAGTTGTCAATGCTATTTATAAAATGTGTGTAGCGGAGTCACCACGGCTTTCAAGTCTTATAGAATTCTCCTGTCTGCTGGAGGACACGTCCATCAGTGCTATGAACACTCAAGCACAGGGTTTACGACCCAGATTTGAGTGTATCTGGATCCATTATTACAATTAATTTCCCAAAACAAATATTCTCAACAAGTAAACTGTCTAAAATACATGCACTGAATGTCTTCCCACTGTAGATGTTTTTAACAGACCTCAAGGCCACAGTCCAGGACTAATCATTCTGTCAAGCACTTAGACGGCAGTTCACAGCTCAGACTACTGTTTACCTTAACAGAACCTTAAAGATTATGGCTGTGAAGGGCCCCACTTTCAGAAGCTCTGTATACTGCATGGTTCTAGTATGTGAGTGTCAATTCCACACATACCATAGATGCAGATATAAATAGCTCAAAAGGTTTTCGACACAGAGAGATTAGAGTACAGTTTGTGATGCACATATGATATCACTTACGGTTAAAAGATTCTGTAAATGCTTAGATTTGCAGTTATTCCTGGTGATAACATAAGCATGGTGACACTTTACTTTGAGTGGTCCTTTTTTAAATGAAACAAACATTCAACAGACTCTCAGTACCATGACAAAAACATATGAAGAGTTAGGATTAGGTTTTGGGTTGAGGTTAAGGTTAGGATTAGGGCCAGGGTTAGGGTTAGGGTTAAGTTTTGGGTAAGGCTGGGTAAGATGAGGTTTTATATATGCATGATGTTAGCAACATATTAACAATGCATCTACTTAATGCAAGTAATGTATCAACAGAACATCTCCACATTTACTTAAATGTATTCAGATGCTTCACTACTGCTACTTCACTGACATGTTGCTAAAGTGTTACAGATAATCTGTTAAGAGTTTATTAATCATCTACAAAGAACCACTCCAAATAAAGTGTTACCATAATTTATTATGAAGTATTTGGCACTCGTAGCTCATTAAAACAACATGGAAAGTGCACATTCATTTTACAGCATACCAGGTTTACAATGTTTTCTTCACCTTCGCTTCACTATGAGGGCATAGAGTGTTTTTCGGGGTTACACTTTACACCCATTACATAAACTGTTTTCTGCTAGCACAGAAACTACAGGACCTGTATCCAAGATTTACCTTACTATACTATGCTCTATATATTAACCTTCAACTCTGCTGAACCTACGAACTGTCTGGGAAAAAGAGCAAAAAAGTGCTCAGGATCAGATCGATTGGCAAACTATGTGGAAGAACATCACATCAGCCTCTAAAACCCCAACCACCAGCTTCTTCACTGATACTTTATTCATAGATACTTGAACTCCTTACAGAGGCTAACATATTTCTTTTACATTATCAGATAAAACTATTCCAACACAGCCTAAACTTTGCTTCTAAACGATGACTCTGAATGTGCTGAAAAGCGAATCTGGTTAGCTAAAAAAAAAATTAGTCAATGGACCTTTGTGGAAATTATTAACATTGAACTTTCAGCTTTGAGGACCCAAGGTTCTAGATGGGGGACTTTGTACGCTTCGGGAAGTGCAGCTAAAAGAATTGGTGACTTAAAAGAATTGGTCTCTAGCTCTATTATTGTATTATTACAGCTGGTATTAGATTCTATTTGTGCACTGCACTACTATGTTTTATATTACTTACTATGTGTTTATCTGAGTTTTTTTTTTCTTTCCTTGATCAATGGTAAGTTGATGGATGCTATAGGTATGGGGGATGGTGGGGGGCTGGTTGGTCCAAGGAGCTTCACTCCAATTACCTTTTGCATTGTGTTCAAGATTCAACAGAAATGGCTCAATATTGCTTGGGAAAAAAAAAAAAAACTTTCTCTATTAACTTTAATTACAAGTAAAATGTTTTTCCTTGTCCTGTAATGCTGCCAATTTGGAGATCTGAGGTTTTGTTCCATTAGTCACAATAAGCATTTAGAAACACTTATTCTGATAGGCATCATTGTCAAGGTTGCATTTGCCATGTTGACATAAACATCTATTTCAAGTGAGATTGATTTTTTCTGACATTCTGACACTTTCTTGGGTGAAATGACTTGAGACTTTTTAGCTCTGTGAATGTCAGAGTGACATAATGCTGATAATATAATAGAACTTGTGAAGTCAGGCTGGTGATTTCTATGGCTCTTAAGTAAGTTTCATTTTACCATTTATAAGATTTAAGACTTAGTCACATCATCAGTCACTATAATCATGTCACTTTGATATGCATTACAAGCTACAAAGTCAGTTCTTATGATGTGTTGAGTCATTTTAGCCCAAACCGTGTCATAAACAGAAAAAAATCAATGAGCTGTTTTGTCAGGTTGACATCAGAGAAACAAGCCCATATAAATGTTCATGTCAGGTTTATGTCAATTGTCAACCATCATGATGAGCTTATGTAGGTGTCATGTAGTCTTATGAACACTGCCCTTCAGTAAAGTGTTGCCTATATTTAATTATGGTTTAAAATTGAAGAAAACGCATTGTGTTGCCTTGTTCTGCAGCAGGAAAAAGACAATCTTTACATTTTTCTCATTTCTTGACATTGATACAAAGAAATTAGAAGTGCAGACTCAAACCTGTCGATTTAGAATGTAAATAGGATGTACATGTGAAAATATTGTGCAGCTCACCTAGGTAATAAATTTATAATTAATATGTAATAAATATATCATTATGTAATTACATTTGCATAGTAAAGCAAAAAAAAAATAACTCTTGACTGCTTAGGGTTAACTGAGCACTGATAACATTTATCAATGATTACAGACCATTTCAAATACACTAAAAATTCTTCATGAAAATTTTAACCGCATTAAACAAAGCCCAAAAGCAATTCAGAGGAGATAATGGACCATCTGTTTCTGGTGGTGCAATGTTCATACTCCAGATCTGCACCTACACTCTACACTCTCAATTGTTCTTTAGCAAAGAAAATGGTTCTAAATAAAACTGTGAACACTCAAAAAACCCTTTGCATGATTTAAGGGTACTTTGAATTGTGAAAGTGTTCTTTAGACTGATGGAGATTTTTGAAATGGGTTCTATATAGCACCAAAAGGGGTTTACCTATTGTAAAAAGCTTGTATTGTAACAATAGCAGAACCATTTTTAGTGCTATATGGAACCACTTTCAAAAAAGGTTCTGCATAAAACCATCTACAACACAGTCTCCATAAATCTGAGGAACCATTTAATCATGCAAAGAGCTCTTTAAGTTTTCATGTGTCTATAGGGAGCCACTGACTCTACTAAAGAACCCTTAAAGAACCATCTTTTTTAGGGGTGTGGGCTGATTTTGTGTGGATGTCGCAGAACCTGTTGAGATAACCAAAGGTAAAAGTGTTAAACTGCACTACACTTTAAAAAAAAAAAGGTTCTTCGAGGGTTCTTAAAGAAAATGGTTCTAAATAGAACTTTGAACACTCAAAGAACCCTTTGCATAATTAAAGAGTGCTTTGCTTCATAAATGGTT
>JAILXH010238685.1:14528-31318 GCA_023558415.1 Piaractus mesopotamicus | reverse complement strand
GAAGAGCAGATGTTTAGATAAAGCAGTCAGTGAAGCCACTCCACCTTCTCTCTGTCCTCAATGAGCTGGTAGACTTTGCTCTCAGTTCCGGGGACCATGAAGTCTCCAAAGAGGAGCGGCTGGTGGGGCACCACCTCCTGGAAGCTGCAGCCAAACTCCTGGATGTACTGCTGGAGGAGCTGGTCAAACCAGTCTCTGTCCTCTGCACTGACCAGCCGGTCCTGGAACACACGGCAGCTCTCGTGGTACCACAGCTGCAGCAGCTGGACTTTATCCTAAGGGACCCATACAGGCAGCAATGCTTATCAATGCTTATGAATGCTTATCACTGTAAATGCGTAAGCCATATGCAATGTATCTTTCAATACCCTTCTGTCTTTGTTACAAACCTCTATCTTCCCAGCTTCAGCCATGAGAAGGCCCTGGAAGACCTTGGAGAGGTCACGCAGGTTAAAAGTGTAGTGGGACTTGGCAGGGGTGGGCAGGAGACCACTGGTGATGGTGGAGTAAACTTTAATGGTGGCATCCACCAGCAGCTCGTTCAGTGGAAGCAGCTGAGGAACCTTTTCTGGAAAAAAAAGATGGCAGAAAGAGAGTGTTATCGCTTTTGGTTCAATAATCTGAAATAGTCAAAACTGTTGTTGGATCTGAAAGTCAAAACTGCTAATATATGCACTGAGCATTAAGTTACGATTTCATCCAACAACCAGATGTTAAGGAAGAATTCCATTATTTAATGATTAAGTTGTGAACAAGTCATTCAGAGTGAAATGAGTCAAATGTGAGAAACTTACAAAATCAGAATTATTCACCGTGTCGGTGATGTACGAAGAGCTTAAAACCTCTAAAAAAGCTGTCTCACAGAAAGTGACTACATGACATGGTTATGAATGTGCTGTCTCATGGCTGAGACATTGTTTGATGACAGTTTTTAGAAGATTTTGGCCTAAAATCTATGTTTTTTTAAGTCCACTCATCACAGAGATGTACATGCAGGATGCCGTAAGGAGAAATGGTTCCCAAAGAAAACTTTTATTTTTCAGATTTTTCAGCACACATTCAAAAATTCAGAAGACACATGTAGGTTTAATCATTGTTCTGGATGGTAAATAAAAGTCAGTATGTTTCTATATAATTAACCATTTCACATCAAAACACTCTAAGTGACTTTGTTTACATCTCGACTCACTGAATTATGCAGAAATTTTGAAAAATCTGTGGTATTGCCCTTTACATATATTATATACATCTGGTGAAATTACAACATTCCCCCCTCTCATTCTTTTCCTCTCTCTCTCTCTCTTTCTCTATCTGTCTTTGTTATATACTGTCATACACGCCCAGTGTCAGGGGATCACTCAGTGGGGCAAAGCACCGCCGACTAACCAACATGTCCCACTAAACCCACTAGTTTGTGGTTGCTTCTACAGTGGCAGGCTGCAAAAAACAAACTGGAACTAAACACGCAGTAGCAGCTCACGCCCAGTGTAAAGACTACATAGATTAACATGCAGTGCATCACTCTGTATTGGCTGTACTGTAGGGATGCGCTGTATGCTGTGGGAAGATAAATCAACAGAATTGGGTAGATCTTTGGTGATTTGCTGTAAATATTAACTGTCTCCTGAATGTTGGACAGACCTACCATATATTTCTCACCCTGTATTAAACTTGGATATTTATTTATTTATTTTATTGGCATGTGTAAAGAACACCCCCCACCCCTAGCCGTTTCCTGAAGTCCCACTCATGATTTAATTCTGGCACTGGGTCTCATCTCTCTCCCTATGCTCTAACTTACTGCCTGGCTCCTTTTTACTCATGTTGCCATCTGCGAAAAAAAAAGAAAGCAAAACAACATTTAACATCTGGAACATGAACATAGCTTAAATTTTGCATGATTGCTTAAGTTAAATCAAAGTTTTGTTTGCAATTTTCCATGGAAATCCATGAAATAATCTTGCAGGTTTGAGGTGAGTAACCAGTAAACAAATTGAATGCCTTCTTGAGCCACCCACGCTTGTGTTGTTACCGCTCCAAGTGCATTTAAAGGAACTCAAACAGAGTTCGACACTTAGCAGCGAGTTGAATAAGACACTGGACCACTGCACTGTACAATATCATGTGCCCCAGAAAAGGCACTGAAATGGACTAAATGCTCCCCTCTTACCTAAGATGCTCTAAATATGCCCTCAACTCACCCATCCAGTTGCCCAGGATGGTGGAGAAGATTCTCCTCTTGCTGGAGTCCTCCATCTCAGTGAAGGAGAGGTAGTTGAAGTGGCGTGTGAAGCGCTGGGTGATGGGGTTCCTGCCACCGCCGGGGGGGCCCATGGCACACGCAAAATTGATGTCCACCAACTGCTTAAATGTTCCTGGAGAACAGAGATACTCACACTAGTCTGACTCCTCTAACTTCCAAGCAAAAGAGAATGTGTTCTCAGTCAATTCATCTAGTTAAACTAAATGAACGTATTTCCTAAAAATGACTTGATCTTAACAGCATGATAAAATAGACCATATCTAGCTTGATGTTAAAAGTTAAAAGGCCTATGTCTTGCATTTTATTTATTTTTTTATTTTTATATAACCAATTTCTATCTTCTCTTTATCCCTTAGAATCAAACAAGTTGATTTTGTTATTGTGCCTTCAAAACTGACACATGTAAATGACCTCTGTTCTGACTGGCCTATACAGTGCCTCATTCAAAAGCAGATTATGGAACAAACTGTTCAGTTTGGACCGAAATCCACAGGACTGTCAGAAAAAAAAACCTGTGTGGAGGGGTGTTTTTGGTTGTGAAAAACACCCATTCATTGTTTTTGAAAAAAATCTCATTACGGTGGTGACATCACAGCCATGCTGAATTCAAAATAGATTATTTTTGCAACTTAGTTTACACATACGGGCTGCACGGACAGGGGTGTGAACAGTCCATATTGGAACCTTAACATTTACCTAGCAAATCAAACCCTTATTTCAAAAATGCAAGGAAAAAATTCCATGATATGGGCACTTTAACTCCTTACAACAACAGGCTTATTACAAACTAAAGCTTATTACCTAGTAACTACATGGTCTACAGTGCAAACTGTCTGAGTTATTCTTATGTTATAGAAGTGTGTAGTGAAACTTTAGACCTGCCAGTGAGTCTTGGCCATTTAAGGGGTTAAATGTGAGTAAATGTGCATGTGCATCATATGCGTGATTGTATACATATGTGAGATTAAATACGTATGTAGATGGGCAATATGTCGTCTATGTATGGGCAATATGTCAATCTTTATTACTGCCAGTTTTTAAATGTGGATCTGCGTGTCAAAATATTGTGATACATATCATGTATTACGAAAATGTCTTTAAGCATCATGATTTTTCTTCTGCTGTATCGCCCACCCTTAAGAAATGTATGTGTATGTGTAAGTCATAGTTTCTTTCCACAGTGAGACAGGATACTCACCTATTTGCTTTCTGTCGTACCAGCCGCCGTGGTCCATCCACTGGCGCAGGAGCTCGATTGGTGGCTGGGCTCCATAAGTCTCCAGCATAGGCATGTTCAGGTCATCGATGAAGAAGATAAAGTATTTCCCCAACGGAGGACCAAACACACCCTTCCGCCTGGTACGCACAGACATTATAGTTATGACCAGTACCATCATGACAAGAGTAAATGGACAAAAAGGCATGTTTCAGACCACAACAGAGGCAACATGCTGAGATGGACATCTGGGGAAAAGGGAAAATATCTGATTTATAAATGGAACCAGTCAGAAAACTTAGTTTAATAGTAAGTTTGAGAAAGCCTGTGGTCATAATTATGGCAAACCCAGCCTACCTCTTGTCCAGCTTGCTGTCGATGTAATCCTGTGTCTGGTTAGCAGAGGTGCGAGCAGAGAACATGAGGAAATGTGTGATGTACTCGGCTGGCATGTTCTTTAGCAGCTTGTCAGACACAGTGAGGGTCTTCCCGGTGCCTGTCGGCCCAACACACAGCACCTGAAACACCAGTTTAGATAGAAAGATAAGGACAACAGAAAATGTTGTAGAATCATGTTATAGGCCAATCTAAATAAGAACATACTGTCCCTGTCTGAACAAAACCTCAATTCTCCAAACAGGTAACTTTGCAGGAGAAGAGAAAAACATTCTTAATTAGGAAGTAATTAATTATTTCAAGTAATTTTGGAGCACTTCTATTGGTCCACTGATCATGACAATTATGACACAATGTGAAGGGCAGCAGGTGATGTCAAAAAATAAAAAACAAAAAAACAGACATACAAGGTTTTTCCTTGCAGCAAAGATATGCAAAGCTAATGCCTCCACTGAAAGCCAATGTGGAGAAGAGAAAAACTACTATGGCCTTTATTTATTTAGTCATTTCAAATACTATATCATTTTTTTAACCTGAGAATTTTTTCAATTATTGATGGAGAAACTGATTTACATACAACATCTCAGAAAAAATGCCCCACAGATGTGCAGATATTAGTACAAAATGGGACTATATACCGGCTTCTTATTGGACAGAAGCATGTCCATCAAGAAGGACATGCGCACAGTGTCCGCAGTGGGCACGATGATGTCAGAATAATTGGTTTCTGGGGTGATGACAACATCCGCAGCATATTTCATCCAGTTGACCCATTGCACCTTAAACAATAGAGTAAATGTCAGTTAATTAATCAACAAATTAACAGAACAACAGATTGAAGGGGAATTTCACCAATTTTTCAAAATTTCGGCACAATAAACTGGCAAGAACTAAACAAAATCATTTGGAGTGGCTTGATGTGAACTCCGCTATTCTAGAGAAACTTTGTTCACAATGGTGGTTTTGAATAGTAAATAAAATGCCTATATTTGCATTGTAGACAGTGTGACCCCTGGTTCCTAATACCACCACTGTAAAAAAAATTGACTCAGTAAGCTTTTCTACAATGAGCATTAAACCACTCTGAATGACTATTTTTACATCTCAACCATTAGATGATTAAGAAATAAAAAAGGCATAACTCCCCTTTAAACTACAAAGCATGTATGTGTCCCACATTTCAGCTCCTCACCCCCATAACCACATCACTTACACATAAGTTTCATAGTAGTTACCAAATAGTTCATAGTAGCTATTGTATAACAAGTTGGACTAACTGGATTAACGAATCTAGCCTGGAATTTACAAGGTTAATTAACAAACCAATTAAAGAAAATAAAGCTAAATTATGTCAAAACATTTGTCCAAATATTTCTTTATGTCTCAAACCCATTTAAACAACAGCAGTCTGCACCTTCCTGCCTTTGGCATCCTCCTCTTCCTCACTCAGGTTACTGATGCCTCCATCATCCAGCTGATAATCATACACCAGCCCCTCATCCGGGAAACACAGCTGTATCTGCACAACAAACATACCAACATTACTACAGCCTTAAAGGACCCTACTGACCCTCTCTAAAGACAGGTAATAAAGAATAAGAAGTGCCTGTGTGCTTTCAGGTATCATTCATTTGAAGTCTATCTGAGAAAAAAAGCCATTTACACTTACTTTTATTAGGATCCTTCCCCTTTAAATTCACCAACATTAAAGGACCTATCCTACATTTTGCTTGTATTTATTTCATCCCCTGCAGTCCTTTCATGACATATGTGTACCAAAAACATAATTCATTTTAACATTACCATTTTCTAACCTCTCTTTATCCCTTAGCGTGAAACAGTTTATTGTTACGGTGCCTTTAAGACTGATTATGTAAATTGTCTCTGTATTGTGCATTAATCAGAAAGCAGTACAGAATAAAACATTTCTTACTGTCACGCATCCCTCCAGCTCTGACATTCCCAAAGACTCCTTTTCCCAGAACTCTTTGGGAGATCACATGACTGATGAACCTCCTCAATCTACCAATCACTGTTCCTGTTCACTTCAGCACTAACCTGTTTCACCTTTTATATGTATCATATGACCAGATTTAGCTTAGTATCTAAGCCCAGGCTTTAGTATAGGGCCTTTGCGAGGTATTGCTTCTCTCTGGAGATCTACTGAGCATTTCTGTCTGTGATATTGCCTTCATATTTTCCTGACCGTATTTTTGGACTTCCAGACTTTGCCTTTTTGTCCTTGCCCTTTTGGATCCGGTTGCCTGATACTGTTTTGTTATGTTTATAATTCTCTGTATTTTGGCCTTTTTGGATTTGACCACAGCCTGTTTACCTACTACGATTCTTGTCAAACCCTTTTCAAGTAAAGCCTCAGTTCTTGTCTTTTACCGTAAGTGTCTGGCTGTTTCTGTCTTGTTACACTTATAACTTAAGTGTTAATGGCTGGGGCTAACCCACTGCAGGCTGAACAGGCAGATAAATGTAAATGTAAATTTTGTGACATCACAAAAACAATTAATTTAAAACAGGCTGTTTTTTGAGCTTAGTTTTCATATATGGAATGGACCATGGGCCCCTTAAATTAAAACTTACAGTTGCCATTGCAATCACACTCTATAGCAATTATAACAGTCTCTAAATTATTGGTTCCTTTTAAAATGAAGAGTTCAGTTACAGCTGGTGAGCTGGGTGTTGTGAACATTTTTCAGGGGATAATATTAAGGGGGAATTCCACTGATTTTTCTGCATAATTCAACTTCTTATATATAAAAAAGTCATTCAGAGTGGTTTGATGTGATGTTCATTGTAAAGAAACTGACAGACTGAGATTTCTTTACAGTGGTGGGGATGGGAACCATGGGTCACAATGTCTACAATGCAAATAGCTATTTTATTTACTATTCAAAACTACAAATCTGGAAAAAAAATTCTTGGGATATTAAATACGCTCTGTATGTACCTCCCCACTACAATTTTTAGAGGGTTTAAACACTTCAGACATCTGGTTCCTATCACCATGACTGCAAACGATTCTTACTCTGCAAGTTTCTTAAGAACGGAGCACTTCACATCAAGCCACTCTGAGTAGCACTGATTACACCTTAGCAACTCGATTACAATTGCAGATTTTATGAAATTCCCCTTAAATGCTTAAAATTAAGTGCTTGGGTTGAGTACCTTCTCCTGGGACATCTTAGCCCTGAGCCAAGTGCTGAAGCGCTGCCGGCTGGCAGCGTCTCCGGTGCTCCCCACACTCCATATGAGAGAGAAGATAAACCACGGCTCAATGAGCTCACAAACACGATCCAGCTTCTCCTGGAGAGGAGGTCTTTCTCCCTACACACATACGTACATACATAACTATTGATACACACGTGTCAATATGTAACACACACATAGGAATAGAGACACATAATAAATTATCAAAATCAAGTGCTAATTAGTTAGAATTAAAATCATAATCTGTGTGCTTTGTAATGTCCTGCTGTGTCTGACCTCTCGTGGAATAAAGGGCTGAAAGAAGCAGTCCAGCAGCTTGAGTAGAGAGCAGGTCAGGTTACTGTTCATAGATGTGATCACTTCTGTCACTGACTTTCGCACATACGTGATAGAGTCCTGTGGACACACATACACGCACTCACATACAGCACTGTGCAGAAGTCAGAGACCACCTTTCATTTATTTCATTTCCAGTCAAAACAGCCATTAAGTAAAATACAAGGTTTTTCAGACTCATGAAAAAAGTAGAAAACATACATACATACAGAAAATGATACAGAAGCCTCAACAACTAAATATAATATAAAATGTTTTGGTATTTATTGTGTCCACTCTGTCTTTATTACAGCTTCTATTCTGTTGCGGAGACTCGCTTTCAGTTTTCAAACGGGTATTTTTTTTTTTCAAACACCTCCAAAGTCTTAGAAGCTGAGATCTGGACTCTGGGGTGGTCAATCCATCGTGCTGAGTCCTTTTCTCAGTGAGGGCGTCTTGACAGCTACACATCCTTTCAGACCCGTAGCGCTCAGTTGTCTTCTCACAGTGAGGAGGATGGACAGAAACACCTGTGGATGTTTTCAGATCTGAAGCAGCTTGATTTTCTCCTCTCTCTCAAAGATGAAAGTGCTGTTTTTATCTGATGGGGGCAGTTTTGGTGGTCTACCTGTTGTTATGAGTCCAATTTTCTTTACATCTTTTCACTTTTAATAATTCTTTGACCTCCAGTTTTGGAAACTCTGCTTTTTTCACTTTTTTGCATTGAGTTTCTCTTTCCTTATGCCAGTAGATTATCTTATATCTAATCTTGCACTTAAGGCTGTTTTGACTGGAATACACATATACTTGATATGTTTTTTTCTGTTTGAGACATATGATTATTGCACTCTATCACACACAAGCCCGGGTTCTGGCCTCTTGTTTAACACTATGTTTAGTCTCTGTGCGTGAAACCATCCGTCAGTGCATTAAAACATTCATGCTGACCTGTAGGAATCGGGTAAATAGTGAGTTCAGCTGCTGAGCATATGGCTGCAGTGGGGTGGGGATGGTGCGTAACCAGCACTCAGTGAATGGAGAGAGACCCAGAATGCTGGGCTCCAAATACACCATCCCACAGCGGGACACTGTGGCAGGGGAGGCCACGGCCAGGTCCTGCACCTCAAACATCAGAGTCATCACCTGTGGACAGGGACACAGCCTGAGGATAGTAAGCACACTCACACACACAAACAAAGACAAAGGTTAATGAGTGTGAACTCACATCGCTGAGTTTAATGATCTCCCCTGAACTCAAACACAGCTTTTTATTGTCATCCAGCACTGTGTTCATGTTCTCAATCCACACAGCGTCCACTGGCCCGTCAAACACGTACCACTTCTTCTCCTCGTCCATCGCAGCAGCTCCAACACGGATCAGAGACGACAGAATACCGTCTGTCCTGCTCACACATCCAGAGCCAGAGGCAGAAACAGCAATTTAATCATCATACTAGATTTTCTTAAATAAATTATATACGGGTTGCAGTGCAAAACGTGTAAAAATGTCAGGTATCAAATTATGAAATAAGGATGAGTGAGAATTTTCAAAATTTTTGAGTAGTCATGAAAGCAGATAGTAAATGCCAACTTTATAAGCAAATCAGCTTCTCTCTAACATTTATGGAACTATGAGATCTACTATATGGCCAAAAATATGCAGACATCCCTCCTGATTATTGAATTCAGGTGTTTCAGCTACACCCATCACTAACAGGTGAATATAATCAAGCACATAGTCATGCAATCTCCATAGACAAATACCGGCAGAAAAATAGGTCGTACTGAAAAGCTCAGTGACTTCAAACATGGCACCGTCAATAGACTCCACCTCTGCTACAAGTAAGTTTGTGACATTTCTGCTGTGCTAGATCTGCCCCTGTCAAATGTAATTGCTACTGCTATGAAATCAAAACATCAAGGCGCTACAACAACTCAGTCACGAAGCAGGAGACCATGCAAACTCGCAGAGCGAGGCCCCCCCGGGGCTAAGAGTTCCAAATTGCATCTGGAAGCAACATCAGCACAAGGACTGTGTGTCAATAGCTACGAGAAATGGGTTTTCATGGCCGAACAGCTAAACACAAGCCTAAGATCACTATGTGCAATGCCAAGTGTCAGCTAGAGCGGTCTAAAGCACGCCGCCACCGGTCTCTGGAGCAGTGGAAAAGTGTTCTCTGGAGTGATGAATCACACTTCACTTTCTGTAAATATTAAGCAAACTTTTGACGAGCAGTGTATTTTTACTCAAAATAACCATACACCAGTGCTACATCGCCATATCTTCACTCCTGTCTACAATTAAGATCTTATGTGAAAAGCTCACCAGATCCACTCACCATTCATGGGTCAGCAGGTCAAACTCTCCATAGAGCTGCCCCATGGTGATGGACTTAGGATTGAGGACGTAGGTCTGTACAGCCTCATACACTCCACCGCTGACCGAGGGCTGACCCTGCAGAGCTGTCATGGCTGCTGCCAGCACCTCATAACACTGACAGACACAGACAAAAGACATGAGGCTTAGTTAGGGGTTAGTGACCACTTAATGCTGGCACCAAACAGTGTGGTTAGTGATCAGTTTATAGTGAAGACACAGTAATAAGATGTTAGCACCTCACTGTACAAGCAAAACAGACCCCTGTAAAGGTAATAAGCATGTCTTTTTCTTTGAAAAATATGAGCAAGATAAATATGAATATTGCAAACAGATAAGAACTACAATCAGACTCTATAAAAGAATAGAGATAGTGAAAAGTAAAAAGAAATGATCCCCTAATCACTATTCCCTACATTGGAGCACTATATAAAACACTATATATTATAAGGAAAAGAAATGGTCCCCTAATCACTATGTCCTACACTGGACTACTATTTAGAACATGATTAATGATTACAGGGAACAGAAATGGTCTCTAATCACTATTCTCTACACTGGACCACTATCTAGAACACAATTATAGGGAACAGAAATGGTCCCTAATCACCATTCCTTGCAATGGAAAATCAGAAGCACAATACAGAACACTATTATAGAGAACAGAAATGGTCCCTAATCACTATTCCCTACACTGGAACACTATATAGAACACTAATATAGAGAACAGAAATTGTCCCCTAATCACTATTCCCTACACTGGAACACTATAAAGCACACTATTAAAGAGAACAGAAGTGGTCTCCTAATCACTATTACCTATTAAGATATCACTAACACTATATAGAACACTATTATACTTACCATAATGTGTAACGTGAGTGTACAAACAATATTAATGTTACACAGATTTAAAAATCCCCGCAATAGAACACTATGTTAGGGCACCCCTTCAAAATGGACAATTAAAAATTGGCACAATGTCACTTTTTATTGTTTAAATATCGATATAGAAGCCTTAAGTATCAACTGATGCTGATTGGATAAGTTTTTAAAAGCTATTCGTTTTTAATTACAGCACAATTATAGCAATATCTAAAAGTACCATGCTCAAACCACTCAAACACTCCACTACCACACAAAAAGAAATACATACGTACACTGCCAACAATGTGTGCAAAATGAAAAATACATCACACACCTATTAGAAATCTCTGTGATGTCAGCCAATCCTGACTGCTAACCTAGCTACTGATCTATAGGCTAATAAACACAACCAAGCTAGCATTGGTGTAACTTTTACCTCAGTAAAAAAAAAAACACAAAGAAAACAGCGAGTCTAACAATAACTTATAGTTACTGAAGTTATACCTATACTACCTTCAAGCTGCATCATTAGAAGGGGGTTTTCCCAGCCTTTACGATGAAAGATCTCACTCTATAGACTAATGTAGCACCACTATATGATGCAAGGTAGCATGTTTCAACAGATATAGTGGTAGTTAAATATTTTATTTTAAAAAGTATTTGTATGATTGTACCTGTCCTCACCTTCGTTTTACCTGAGCCAGACGGCCCCACCAGCATCAGCCCGTGCCTTACCACTGTGGTCTCATACAGCTGAATAATCTTTGTAATGTAGCCTGGGAAGAAGTAACAAAACACAGAGAGCATATGCAACTATCGTTTTTAAGGGAATCATTTGTTGCTGCCGCATAAACAACATAAACAGCTCTACCACTGGCAGCAAGTTCTGACTGAAGCTTCTCTATGAAACCAGACAGCACCCTGATCTCACCGTCCACGTCTTTGAGGCATTTGTCATTGCAGACGTTGCGGATTGACTCCTCTAGAGTGCCGTAGTCAATGGGCTCCTCACGGATTTTGGGGAAGAGGTCAGACACTATGCCGTTGAAGAGCTTGAGGTCATCCTGCAGGAACTTGGGCACGTTTACATCTCTGATAGCACGCAGACAGATCAGCTCCTGGAGAAGGAGACACCTGCTTTAAAGCTCGCCCAGAGAGGAGCTAAAGGGTATTTCCCTTGTTGTTGAAAAACATTGCTTGATTAATAAATTCAGTGAAGTGGAATTTAAACACAATTTTGGACAGCTGGTTATATTCATATATTTTTTAATTATGCCATTATTTTAATTATTATTTTTATTTTATTAATTTAAGATCTAACAATGCTATAATTGTCGCTACGCAGCAATTTAACAAGCATTATTACTAGAAATATCAGGCTTTATTCAGCACTCCAGGTGACGACGGGCTTGTCCGGGTTTTTTTCGGACAGAATTTCCTTGAGCTTAGGTCAGTTACGGTTCTCACCGAGTCAGGTTTGGACTAAATGTTGACACAAAATTCTCAGGATGTATTCAGATTCGGACCAAAATTTCAGGCGTGATTAAAGCCTAATGTGGTACTGGAGCCTTTTGTGTGCTATTCTATTTGCGATCAATATATAAAAGAAGCTCCCTGCTGTCTTTATTGTTGTCACTATTGCCCTGAGGTAGCTGGAATTTGTGTTACCGCACATTCAGAATGCAGTTCAGATAAGCTCTTATTGTTGATTTGTTTAATGGGACTAACAGTTAAAAGTCAATCACATGTATGACGCAGATTTTTTATTTATGTGTTTTCCTGCTCAAAAAGGTAGTTTGTGATGCAAACAACATAAAAATCTACAAATTATTGGCTTAAGATTACATATCAAAGTTGTTAATGTAGAATAGTAGATTAAAAGCAGAAACAGATGCTTGTAGATGATCTTAAAGGGTTAAGGGAGCCCAAAAGTGAGCAGAAAAGCTTAATATCATTGTCAACTAAAAAACGAACCAAGCAGATCAGATTTACAAACTGAAAACATGTCAACATTAAAGAGGAATTCCACTGAATTTCTGCACAGTTAAATGCTTAATATGTAAACAAAGTAATTCAGAGTGGTTTGATGTGAGATGCTCTGTTCTAGAGAAACTTACAGACTCACAGTTGTATACAGTGGTGGTGACAGGAAAAATTTAATGCCTCCAAGGGCTACATGACAGAGAGGTATTACATGAATTAGTAATGCAAAGATTGGCACAAACTGAAAACTTGTTTTACAATATTTCTGAGACCAAAACCATTCATTGTGGAGACCTACATGCAGTCACTGTAATGCCGGCCTTACACAAATGACTTTTCAAGCGATTTCACTGTCACAGACAAATTTTACAATGTCAGAATAAAATCATGAGAGTTGCGTCACATTCGCATCATCATGATCGATTAGTATGAGGTGGTCAGGACAGCGGCCTTAAGTCAGTCTTTTTCTCGTCTTGATGCTGCGACAAAATCAACCATGTTTAATATTATCGTAAGTTTTAAGTCTTGGCTCATGTAAATTGTGACGTGCCAGGGGCACGCCTGAGAGTGAGCAAGCAAGAGCATGTGTGCGGCGCGATAGAGAGAGGGAAAGAGAGAGGGAGAGAGAGAGAGAGGGTGCAAGGGAGAAAACGTATACAGGTCTGAAATCTCTGTTAAAAAAAGGCAAATCTGAGCAAAAACTTTAAAACAATAATCATATTAATTCCAGAGTTTGGGGGCAGCAGCACTGAAAGATCTGCCAGCCATAGTGTTTTGTTGATGTGTAAATCTTTATGTTAAATAAAAAAATAACTTCACATTTTACAGGTTAATTATAAAAACTCTGGGTGACGACCTGTCAGAATATAAAGTTCTACAGTGAACTGGGCTGAGCCCCAGATCTTTACATGCCCAGCCAACATATCTTTCCATTTGTACCCCTACAGAGCGGAGAAGGTAAAAGGGTTTCTCTGCTTGTAAATTTCCACCAGGTACATGACGGGAAGTCATCTCAAAAATCTAGTTGCAGTCTTGCAAACAGTCTTCGCAAAATCACAGTCTGTGACTACAAACTGTGACATTGTCTCTAGATGTGAGAGGGTGTCAGATTTTCCTTCAAGTCTTTTCAAAGTCTTCTAGTGCAGATTAGCAAATACACATTACATACCAAAACCTAGCAATGCAGATTCTCTGGTGGTGATAGCAAATAATGTGTAAAGCTGCATTTGTGTTGTATACATCACAACCCGTGGTTCCTATCACTACCACTGTAAAGAAATCTGCGTTAGCAATTTTCTCTAAAATGCACCATTTCACAACAAACCACTCTGAATGACTGTGACATCCCAGCAGCTGAATTATGCAGACATTTTTATCATTGTGGAATTCCCCTTTAAATAAATTGCAATTTATTTATTTGTGTGACATAAATTCATACTCACCTCGTTCATGTCAGGGTTCTCCCTCTTTAGGTTTCCTGCAGCAGAAATCACAGTTTTCACAGCTCTCATGCCAAAGTCATAGTGATCCTGCCCGACACAGAGAACAACACATGTACACATCACTTTAAAGGAACAATATCTAGTGCTTGCATTGCTGGTTTTAACTCTACGTGCATTATGGAGTAAACTGAAGATCTGACCTGGGAGCTGAGCTGCTCAGAGGACAGCTTGAAGGTGCTGGTGATCTTTTTGGAAAGCACTTTGGCATCGCTGAAGCCAAACGAGTACAGAGAAATCTCAGCAATCATGGCGTAGTCTGGGACCATCATGGCAACAGGACGGAACAGAGCCTGAAAGACAGGGTTTAATGATAATAATGCACCATAGTGTTAACAATGCATTGACTGAAATGGTGCTACATCTGGATCAGAGGTGAGTAGAGCAGCCTAATCCTAAACTCAAGTAAATATATTGATATTTGAGTAATACAAATACTCAAGTAAAAGAACAAAAGTATTAGGTCAAAAAACTACTGAAGTACTGAGTAACTTGTAGAACTGCAGTGGAATGTCTGAGTACATCCAGCATCTGTCAGTATTTGAACTGAAATTGTTAGCCTCTATTTTTCTAATTTTGGTCTAAAAGAAGATGCTAAAACTCCAAAGTCAGGTGTGACCAACCGTTAAACAGTAAATATGTTGTCACCAACAAAACATAATGAAATTAAACAAAAAAACAATACAAAAAAAGAAATTTGTAACTAAATATGAATAGCTAACCGTACTTGAGTAAAAGGTAGATTCTTTAATTCACTAATAAATTTAGTAAAAGAAGTAAAAGTATTATGACTTGACACTCAGGAGAGTATAAATCCATCACTATTTTGTAAAAGTACATGTACTTGAATAAATGTAACAGATTACCACCCACCTCTGCTCCTGATGCTCTTGCAATTAATCTAATAATACAATGGCTTAGGTCAGTTCACCAAATAAGCAAATAAGCAATTAAGTAATTTGAACAGTCTAAATTGATTATGCATTAAATATAGCTGTTTTGGGCTCATGGTGGAAGTTCACCTTTAAGTTGTCAGGCAGTTCAGTTCGGCCAGCGTAGCCTGGGTTCATAGTGATGAAAACAGCACAAGAAGGAACCAGCGGGATCTCTGCTCCTTCAAACACAAACCTCTCTGCCTAAACACACACACACACCACTTTACTATTACAATTTGACTCTTCATTTACATTTACAGCATTTGGCAGACACTCACTATTTATTATTAAAATTGAACACTCCCATATTTCAATTTTACTCTTCACTACTCACTATTACACTGAACTATTACAGTTTGACTATTAACTTCTCACTATTACAGTTTAACACTTCACTGTTACAGTTTGACTCTTCACTACTCACTATTACAGTTTAGCACTTCACTATTACAGTTTGACTCTTCACTACTCACTATTACAGTTTAACTCCTCACTACTCACTATTACAGTTTAGCACGTCACTATTACAATGTGATTCTTCACTACTCAATATTACAGTTTAAAACTTCACTGTTACAATTTGACTCCTCACTACTCACTATTACAGTTTAGCACTTCACTATTACAATTTGACTCTTCACTATTCACAATTACAGCGTAACACTTCACTACTACAATTTGACTCTTCACTATTTATTATTATAATTTTACACTCCAATATTTCAGTTTGACACTTCACTACTCACTATTACACTTTAACACTTCACTATTACAGTTCGATTCTTAACTACTCATTATTAGAGTTTAACACTTCAATATTACAAATTGACTCTTCACTATTTATTATAATTTCAATTTGACTCTTCACTACTCACTATTACACTTTAACACCTCACTATTACAGTTTGAGTCTTCACTATTCACAATTACAATTTAACACTTCACTATTACAATTTGACCCTTCACTATTCACACTTACAGCTTTACACTTCACTGTTACAATCTGACACTTCACTATTACAGTCTGACACTTTATTATTGCAATTTGACTCTTTTACTATTCACTATTAAAAGTTAATACTTCACTAAAACAGTTTGACTTCACCTCTCACTATTTCATTATTATAATTTAACACTTCACTATGAAAATGTGTCTCTTCAGTATTACAATTTGACTTTTCACTATATCAGTTTAACACTTTACTATTACAATTTAACGCTTCACTGTTACAATTTGATGCTTTACTATTACAATTTGTCATTTAAATAGTTGTGAATGTTTTCCATGTGTAGTGAATGTGCTAACTTACTCGTTGTTGCTGGGCTTTCTGAATGGTAGTAATCTGTTGAGCCACCACAGACAGCACCTCCACATCAATGCGGTTAAATTCATCAAAACATGCCCAGGCTCCAGAACTGCAAGCACACACACGCACACACACACACACACACACACACACATATACATACAGTACATCTACACACGAGATCAACACTTATTTGCCGACAATCATCAGTGCAGCACAGTACATCTCCTCACTGATGGGTGATCGGTAGGGGTCATCGTTTAAAAAAGAAAACACATTCTAGTATTTTTAGACTACAACAGATTGTCCATGCAGTCAAAGCCAGTACAAGAAGCAAACTTAAAGATTGTGTTGATGTAAGATATTCTATTTTGGTGCAACCACTTGACAATTAAATCATGAACCATTTT
>JAILXH010238684.1:10847-22549 GCA_023558415.1 Piaractus mesopotamicus | reverse complement strand
AATGTAAATGGGAAATCAGTTTCCAATCATGTAAAAAAAAGCAATATTATGTAACAGTTTTACCTCATAGTAACAGCTTCAAAATTATTTTGATGGCACACCGACTTATAATAGGGAGAACAGTGTCTCTGTCATTGCCACTCAGGGCCCAGAATGCCTGCTATGGCGCTATGTTACTTTAGTGGAGCCTGTGTGAGACCTCTCGCAAGAACTGCATAACGATTTATGGCATCACGTTACACACCAACAACTGTGGGTTTTCGGCTAGCTAAAAGAAGAAGTTAGCTCAGTGTTTACAGTGTGGACATCACAACAGAGACTGCAAAGAGACTGAAGAAGATGTTGTCAGAGGAAGGGAATAAGAGGAAAAGGGAAACTGACCGACCTAGAGACAGGACAAGAGTAAATCTCGGACTAGGTTTTACACTGGCAAGAGCTAAAAGAGAAAAAAGGATGCAAGACAGATGCCAAGCTGGCTTTCTTCCTGTTAGACTAGTGAGGAATAACTTATTAGCTGACTTGTTTGTCAGTCAGCATGGTTTCTTTCACTTCTGATGTTGTCTTTGCCAGTTCTGTATACTTCAGCTTGTCAAGGAATGCACATGTACAGCTCTCTATGAGGGGGCTCAAAGCATGATTTGTATTTATGACAGTGGTGTAAAAATTAAATGTCCTCTGCAACTGTAGGAGCACCCTAGTAGCTGTTCCCATTTTCGCATAATGCTGCTTTAAAAATTGGAAAAAATGGAGATACAAGGTTTTGTTCCAACAGTGATACAAAATAAAAATGTGGTAATAAAATCTCAGATCTCTGGAATGCAACTTTACAAGAGGAGCAAAAAAGGTCTTAACATTAACATACCTTAAAATAAATGTATTTTATTCCAAGTAATTTTGAACCATTTCTATCGATCCATCATGAATCACATAGTGCAAAGGGCATCTGATATTTTTCAAATGGTATAAATAAAAATAAAAAAAAAGGACAGCAACACGGTTGTTTATTTATTGGTAACATTCAGGCCTTCCTTTGTCGTAGGCTGGCTGTTCCCTCGTGTTCTCATTCCCTCTAGTTTAGTCAGTGTGAGACTGACCCACTATGTCGGACAGTATTAGGCTTTCAAGTCCACCATACGCAAAGGCAGGAAGTTACGACTGCACACCAACGCTGAGTCATGATGGTGAAGCAGATGGCTGTTTGGTCGAAGCCCAGGTGCGGCACAGCTGCTCCGGTCTGAACAGTGACCCCACTCTCTTCTGAATGTTTCCTCTCATCTCATACAAACAGCTATTACAGTGGCTACCACTGAGCAACTGTGTTTGTCATGATGACGACGGTGCAGCTCGCCATATTAGGAGTGCTGAAGGCTTGCGGTAGCGTGTAGGAGAAGCTGAAAGGCCTGGCAGGGAAAGGCTTGGATTCGTTCATTAGTAGGGCTCTAATGATATGAGGCAGGGGCAGCCTCAGGCCTCAGGAGTCGCTTACGCTGGTGTTCCCTAATTTATGAGCAGATGTATTATATAGAAGCGCTCGGAGCTCCTCTCGGGAGCAGGTGAGCCGTGTCATTCTTGCAAAAGCATGTCAGCTGCTTATTTATGAAGCTCAAGGAGAGGTGGTCTTCTTTTTATCTGAACCCCTCACACCCACACTCATTTGGGCCTTTTTGTCAACCGAGACGAGACGTGAGGAAACAGGAGAACCTGTGGTTTCTCTCTTTCATCCTCCAGCCAGTGATTACACTATCCCTCTGGGCCTGTGGAATATATGCAGCACAAACAGAGTTTGAAGACCGCTTCATTGCACGTGTAATTATTTGAGGACCGCTCAATTGTACGTGTAATTATTATTATTGTTACTGGGTGCTGGAAACAGATATGCTGGGTTAGCCTGGCCTAAGGAGCATATCACTTCACATACAGCTTTCCTCTAATGTTTTCGCAACCTGATCACGCTGCTACAAGGCCGGAACAATATTAGCTTGTGACAAGGGTTGTACTTAAGGTCAAGTTAGCATATGGGTTACGTGTCCTGTTTATGAGCGTAAAATATGTTGTGTAAATGATTGTGTGTGGAATGAAGGAAGTTTTATTTAAAAAAAAGAAGTGGACTCATTTTTGCACATCTGTACCTCTGCTCACGCCATGCTCCTTACTGCTCATCCTCTCCATAGGTGGTCTGTACATCCTCGCCATAAACGCATAAATATTTACAGATGCTGCAGGCAAACATTTGTCCCTTCAGCAGCTTGGTGCTAGTTTTCCTTCATTCAGCTGTGCAGTTTTGGCTCAGCATGGTGTTGTTTTATATCTCTTTCATTTGAAGTTTCAGACCCAAACGTGTTCTATAACAGTAATGAAAGGAGCGTTTAGGGTTAGTGAGTGGAGTGTCAGTGTCACACCAGCAACCTCTCTCTATATCCCTGACCTGCTATCAAAGAGCTATAAAAGTTAATGGGCGTTTTGTGAAGTGCCTCATCAGAGAGCTATCTCTTTGTGTGTGTCACTCTCTCCGCCCCTCCCACCTGCTCCACTGTACATCTGTGGTTAACAGCTCCTTTCTGTGTGTGTGTGTGTGTGTCTGTGTGTGTCTGTGTGCCTTGTGTGTTACAGAAATCGACCAGGGCAACATGAGTGAGCGCTTTGACTGTGACAACTGCAAGGAATCCCTGTATGGCAGGAAGTACATTCAGTCAGAGGACAACCCATACTGCATCCCCTGCTACGACAGCCTATTCGCCAACACCTGCGATGAGTGCAAAGAACTTATTGGCCATGACGCAAGGGTGAGTTTTCAACAACAGAAGGAACATTACTGTTCTGAATTTCCAAGGAAGGAAGTTGACCCGTAGAAGTCGTGGTTATCATTGGGGATAACAAAACAATGGTGTAATTCAATTTGAATTATTTCTCACTCACTTGCTGAAATAAGCGGAGAGATTCTGTTGGACTGGTACCATTTTTTTGATACCATATTTTTGTTTGTTAGTAAAAAAGACAACATTTTATTTTAAATAAAATGTATTTGAATTTGATGTAAAGTTGTTTTGTGTGTGTACGCTCTTGTTTTTTGTGTGTAAAATCTTGCTCAGCAGAAACAAAAACATCCTTTACATTTCTGCAAAGTATTTGGTATTTATTGACATTAAAAGTCATAACTAGGTCTGACCCAAATATTTTGAATACATGAATATTCATCATTACATTTGTGTCCTTTCTTTATTTAGTGTTTGTAAGCTTTGTCTTTTTTTTTAACCACAAAAGTTGTAGCCTAGTGTAATTTTCAGTTTCTCCAGACAGTGTTAGTACAGCACAGGAGCGTCTCTGCAACTACTACACAAACAGGATCATCACATTTAAGCACAAATTATGAAGTTTATTCTTCACTCTCTCACATGTAAATAGGAAATTGACAACATGGTTATGTCTAGCGCAGCCCATGTGAACCAAAGCATTTATATCCATGGAATTTGGCAGGTCCTCTTATCCAGAGTGACTTACAGTTTGATAATTTTACAGAGGTGGGCGAAGGGGTAGGGTTAGGAATCTTATCCAAGGAATCTTATTGGCATGGTACACGGTGCATGCCCAGGCAGGGGCTCAAACTCCAGTGTGCAGCATGCAGGGCAGAGGTATTACCCACTGCACTATACCAACCAAGCACTGATTAAAATGGAAACAAATGTTCCATTACATGGACGACCAACACTGCTTCAAACATAGGGTGATTTTGAGAAGAAATATTTGAGAACGAGTATTCAAGTATGAGTATTAGTCTTAAGCTATTATGTATTTAATAAGGTAATGGTACACATATTAATTGTATAGCAAAAGCAGTGGTCATGACTATGGATTTCCAAAGATTAATGTAGACTCTGCAGCACACTTATCTTTGGACCAGAAAAGATGAGAACTATGCATTTTTCAATTAAGACATTTTCAACTAAAATGTCAAAACAGCAAAGTAAGTGAGTAAAACATTGGGCAGCACTTCACCAACCAAAGTATCCGCTAATCCTCTCTAACCAATTTAAGGGCAAGTTTAATCCCCTTTAGATGAAAGTACAAACAGCCAAAGCAGATAATTTGGGGCAATAGTAAACACAAGGCAGGAAATGGCTCTTCAGTCGTAGTGGAGATTCTGATCACACTCTGGACATGAACCCAACAGACTGATGAGTTATTGACACTGAGGGACAGCAGACAATAAATAAACTCTGTTTGTCTTGGCTGTGTAGCATGCAAGCCATAAATTCCGTTTACTCTGTCTGTTAGCGTTTTTTACACACAGTTCAGAAGCCCCTCCATTACACACACATACACGTGCACACACACACATTAAAAGTCACATGTACAGTTGATTTCCATGTTATCTGATGTTTTAATCATAAAATGTCTCTGGTTGGAAAAGGAAACATCGATTTTGGCCTGTTTCTGTACAGCTCAGATTAGTATCCATTGTATTGCCAAATAGAAAAGGCAACTTTGTTGTGTTGCATAAGGCTTACTTTACACAGCAAAACTTTCATGGAACTAGTTGCATGTTGTGAGTTGCATGCAGCATTTTCATGCAACTTCACAGCTATATGAAGCAATTCAAAAACAATCACATGCAGCACATTCAGTTTCTCCACTAGTTAGCTAAATAAGCATTTAGCATTCTTATCATCTTTGTATAAATTTTCCAGCTGTCATTGGCGTTGTTTAAAATGACTGCATCAAATAGTAGCAAGAGATTTCCACTATATATCTGACTTCTTTATAAACAGTTCTGTGTATGTTAAGCTATTGAATTTTTTTTTTGTTTTAGTAGCCATTAGGGTTGTACTTGATGCCTCACCTGCCCTCAAAACAAGTTCCTGGAGGAGTGCGTCTCGGTCTCTCATTCTGAAATAATTTTCATCCTTTGCATCGCAAAGGAATCTCCACTCTATGTGAAATTAAGGGGCATCAAGAGAGGGAAAATGAATAATCTAGATACACAGAACACAATAATAACAGGCTAGCAAAGAAGAATAGACACTGGCACAAGCAGCCATTTGAACAGCTGCTACCATTAGCTGGCTAGCCAGTCCTCGAATGGTTAACCGAGTTCTCGAGTATCCGTGCACATCCCTAATTTCAAGCAACTAAACTTGCATGAAAGTTGCATGTAAAGCCAGCCTAATACACCTCCAGAACCTGTAAGTATATGAAGCGTCTTTGTCCACACATGCTATGCCTATTGACGGCAGGCCATATCTGGGTGTGTCTGCATGTGTGTTTGTAGGAGCTGTTCTATGAAGACAGACACTACCATGAGCACTGCTTCCGCTGTTTCCGCTGCGACCGCTCTCTGGCTGACGAGCCCTTCACCAGCCAGGACGACGCCCTGCTCTGCAACGACTGCTACTGCAACGAGTTCTCCTCCAAATGCGTGGCCTGCGATAAGACTGTCATGCCTGGTATGAATGAACTCGGCAACACCTCCGTAGACATGAGTCATATCATGGCACTGTTTGCCCTTTCTTTTTGTTGAAATATTCAGAGTGTAAAACCACAGGTTTTACGGTGCACAGATGAGCCATTTATGACCACAGATATACAGTTACTATCAAAACCTTGTGAGCTGGTGACTAAGGTGAGAATGGAGAGAAGAAGCAAAATTTGCCGATGCAAAGACTGTGCTTATAGAGCTGTAGGGAAGGAGAGAAAGAGAGATAGAAAGTGAAGCAGTCAGCACCAAGGCTAGATATGACAGAGTAATTGCCAGTTTGCCGATCTTAGCTGTTTCTCAGCCAAATCCTCGTGCATGGCGGGCTGCCAAGCGTCTGATGAGAGGAGGAGATAAGCCTGTAAACTATTTCAACAAGCCTGTATCAGCCAGAAAAGGAGTCATAAAACTGTAAAGGATTCCAGGCATAAATAAGTGTTTTGTTCTCTTATGTATGTCAAAAAATAACAGTCTTTTGCATGTCATGGCTCTCTCCTAAAGCACAACACAAAACAGGTCATTCAGTGTTAAATATTTCTACAGAAATAATCCACAATTTGAACACAGAAAGTGATCACTTTGATCCTGCTGAGCAAAGCTTGTCTCATGCTTTTAACACTGAGGCATTCATTCTGGAGGAAAACACGTAGTTAGTGGTCAAAACCTCTGATTGTGAACTCAAGAGTCGCACACAAGTCAGAAACAATAGCTCGCTGTCTCTGTATTACAGCAGTTCACTTCAGCACACTTTGCATACAAAATTATGATCTTTTTTTCCACATGAATTTCACCCCAAGTGGTCTAAAGTGCAAAAGTGTCTTCTTCTGTACTCTCGCCATGGAGTCTCCAACTTGAAAGAGATACTCTAGCTGTAACAGAATACTTCTTCAAAAAGGCAGCAGGATTATATCTCTGTCTCCCATTTGCAGAGTAAAGCTGCACTGATCTTTTTAATGTGGCCTCCTTGAGGAAAATCTCAGCTGGCCTTTTGATCTGTAGAACTCGTGAACATTTAGTGGACTTTGAAGGACATTTGTTGACCTTAGTGGTGTCAGATCATTTTGCTGTCACTTGAAAAGCTTGCTTTTTGTTAATGTATTTTTCTGTTGATGTTCGAAAAAGAAGGTCCATTGATCTGCTGTTTAGAGAAGCTGTTTACTGGTATTGAAAATAAGCCGTTGAAATAAGATTAAGCCCTAGGTCATGATGTTATTTTGCACTAAAGATAAAATTATGTTTACCATAAGAGGCACTTGAATCATCTTGGTTTATCTTGGTATTTCTATGTACAGACTTGTTTTCAGTATCTCTCTTTCTCTTTCTTTCTTTCTCTCTCTCTCTCCGTCAGGCACTAGGAAGCTAGAGTATGGTGGCTCCACATGGCATGAGGGCTGTTTCATTTGTAACAGCTGTGAGCAGCCTATTGGCTCCAAGTCCTTTATCCCAGATAAGGATGACCACTACTGTGTGCCCTGCTATGAGAACAAGTTTGCCCCTCGCTGCACCCGATGCAAACAGGTTAGTGGCGGGTCTTTAACACAGCACCCGGGCTTCAGACAGTTTCTACGTGTTCCTAATCAGTATGAAGCCAAATTCCTCTCCAGAGCTGTAGCTGTGACGCCATTGCCGTTTCCTGCCGTCTATCACTGTCCTTGCTGTCTGTCACTGCTGAATATAGATTGTCTCTTACAAATTGGGGCCAACACAGTTTATCATATTTGCAGCCAGCTACATAAGATGCAAAAGGAGGCACAAATTACATAATTACGTTTACTCCCAGAGAAGCTGTTATTTGGAGTTGTTATTTTAAAGACCTTGTACCCCTGTCATATAGTTGACTTGTTATGTTAAAGTGAGAAAGAAATAGCAGGCAAAAATTCAAAGAACCAAACTAGAGAGAATAGTGTGAGGTCTTTGAGGAGTGAGAGCACCCTCGGTTGTTGTCTCCCTGCCTAGCGCAGACCTGTACAAAGCAGTTATACATTTATACAAATTATATGTACACTCAAAAACTGTGCTTATAATTGCTGATTACAGAGCAAAGCTAATATAATGGAGTGAGCTTATAACGGTTGAGTTTAGTCAACAAAGATAGTGTCCACGTAGGTCCCTGCAACAGTCACTCTCACTCAGGCCAAAGGCAGTGAAGTTTTCTGAATAATCACCACAAAGTCACCTTTCCAGTCACCGAAGTTCCATAGTGATGGAGGAATCCAGTTCCACTACCATAGGCAGCACATCCATGTCTGGTTGAATATTTTGGTGATCGGTACAAGCAAGTCCTTATCTCACGACACAGCAAGGAACTGTTCTCAAGGAACAGTCACTCTTAAAGAGCCACGATATCCATGAAGAGAAGATACACCATACAAACACACCACAGAGACTCAAAAAGCCAAATCTCTAAGAAAAAGCCCAAAGATGTAAGAATAGATTCCTAAGTAAAAAACACAGGAGATAATATGTAACCCTTCACTTTGAAAATGTTGGGCGTTGTAATATGTATCAGCATATGTTATTAGAGCTTGTGTGCTACCAGGTTTTCCATGACTATGCATGATGCTTTACTGAGGCAGTTACATTCTGAATAGGACAAGGGTTCCTAAAGGATTATTATTGATTTGCTTAATCATAACAACAATAATGATAGTCATAATAATAATAATAATAATAATAATAATAATAAAAGAGTTTGTGACAAAAAAATAACACAAATTATTATTATGATTTTTTTTGCTATGTTCTTTACATTAAACATAAATGCAACAGTCACATTAAGAAACAACTCATTTGTCTTGGCATTAAAGGGTTAATAGACACATTGCTATTCATTACAAAGCTCCGCAATGTTTGCGGTATATTTGTTATTTACAGTCTCTCTGTTTCAGGTCTTGGCCAAAGGTGGAGTGACCTACCGTGATGAGCCATGGCATAAGGAGTGCTTTTTGTGTACAGGCTGTAAGGTCCAGCTAGCTGGCCAGCACTTCACCTCCCGAGATGATAGTCCATACTGTCTCAAGTGCTTTGGCAACCTCTATGCCAAGAAGTGTGAGGCGTGTAGCAAACCAATCACAGGTACAATAGAGTGACTCACAAAGTCTGCATATGGAATGATTCTGGTTTTTGCCTTTAAGTCATTGTCTCCCTGCATGGGTGTTTTTTTCAGGTTTTGGTGGAGGAAAGTACATCTCGTTTGAAGACCGGCAGTGGCACCAGACGTGCTTCACGTGCACCAGATGCTCCGTGTCACTTGTGGGGGCTGGATTTTTCCCTGAGAGAGATGAGATCCTCTGCCGTGACTGCAACAGCAATCTATAGAGCCTCCATCCACTCTCTAAACACACACACATACATACACAAACACGTGCCTGCATGCCTCCACACTTACAGACTCACAGAATTCATAGCTTTCACCCACAGTGATCCTGCTCAGTAAACACTGCTGTATATACAAGCTGTCTTATTCCTATTTGATACTCAGTCAGGGCACAAACAGACAACGTTGTCAGCATGTTGTAGGCATGTGCTGTAGCACGCTTGTTCTCTGAAAGACCAGGCTTGGAAAAAATACATCTCTGCAGACTTGTGCCTTATAAGCTAATGTACTGCACACCTTTTGGGTGTTTTTGAGCATTTTGTATTATCTTTTGCCAATTTCCTACTAGTTTTATTTATAGCCAAGGCCTCTTTTTTAAACAACCAGCCAAGGAACATTATAAAGCTCAACTCAAAGTGCCAAACTCTGTCTTCAAGACCTTGTAGATTCCCCAGTTGGCTGGTCAACTGCTTGCTTTGGTAGGGTGGAAAGGACCCCATCATTTTTTCCATTCAGGGACAGTGTGGCTGCACTCCACAGACAATATATGCACAACTGAAGCTTGGAGCAGTGATTTACTGTAGATGAACCTCCTATGATGTCTCATTCCTAGGACCTCAAAAAGGAGACGGTTTTAACAGCTTTAATTTCATTTAGTGAAAAATTCACCCATTTTTGCCCTGCGGAACTGATTACTAATGAGTAGTTAAGAGTTTAGGATTGCAGCCAATAAAACACCTATAACAGATCTATAAACATCAAAAATCAGAGTGTCTTGTTAAATAATGAGATTCACCATTTTCCAAATGTTACAAATATTTATTGTGTGCTGCATTGCACAAAAGTAGCAGCCACAGGAACACACAGTGGTAATGTAATAGATATAAAAAATTAAAAGTTGAATGAGTATTTGAATGCTGTAGTCTGGTGAGCATTTGTGATGCAGTGTTTATTTGTATTTTTCACTGTTTTGTTACTGAGCATATTGTAACTTTGCAGTCCAAATGCTTTTGATACTCTAATGGACTATTCCAAATACTTGTACATTTAACCGACCAAAAGGTGTCTTTTACCGAAATGTGGGAAATGAAGTTTGTGATGTGTTTTACAGAAAGCATTCATGCATTTGCACTATAGCTTGAAATTTAGTGTATCCTGTGCACAGACAGTAGTCAAATTCAAAGACACAGCATGCATACACTGTATATAAACAGAACACAGACCACTCCCTATTCCCTATCTGCTTGCTGTTCTTTGGTCTAACATATACTTGCTCACTGCTCAACACGCATAGCTATTTTTCTGTAGTCTTTTATATGTTATGTGCTTTACCTTTTTTTTTTTTTCTTTGAGCCATATTTGAGTGAATGATTGGGCAAGTCCCATAAAATGTATGTTGCAATATGAATATGTCAGCAGGATGGTATGCATGCTGTTCTCTTACTTTTTATTTCCTTTCCTGACTTCAATGATGGTTGCTCTATTACTGAAGAGAATATTACTGATTTCACCATTAGAACATTTCTAAATATGTGTATTCACTTTGAGCTTTGATGCTGGCTAGTCAGAGTTAGCTAATGCTTTTTTTATTTGTTTGTGTTTAGAAAGATGTAATACAGACATTAAGATTGGGAGTGTGAAAAAATACTCATTCAGATCCAAAGATGTTTGCTGATATCATTTGTTAATAAATATTTTATGAATGAATCTAGTTTAATTTTCTCAGTGGAGTTTTCTCTGACACACAGTCCTTATTTGATTTGATGAGAGTGTTTGATGGCTTTGGAAAAGATGAAGCTAGAAAAAAAAGCAAACCAAGCAACTGCTTCGGGCTCTCAGACAATAGGAGTTCCTGGGCATCAGACAACCAATCTAAAAAATGTCCAAAGGCGTAAGATTTATTAGTGAAAGAATTTGAAGTGAAATTAAATTCACTATTCTGTAAAAAATTCAATAAGTGTAATTCTTTCAACAATACTGAATGCTTTAAAAATAATACCAGAAATGTTATTTGCCAATGCAATTTAAAGAATATTCTTGGCTAACTAAGCAATATGCACTAGAACAAACAACATATTGGTATAACTACTAACACATTCAATCCCCTTCTGCTCGGCAGGTGAAATTCCCCTTGCTATAATCTGGTTGGTTTGTTGAATTTTCCAGCCTAAAGTCTGATTGGCAGGTTTAATTATTCCTCCCTGCACTCCGACTGGCTACTTGAATGGTCTGCGCTGAGTGGCTAGTAGACACTTCCGTCCTGATATTGGTTACCTTGTTTTCTTTCTGAGCCCTGGTTGGTTGAATGCTCTATTGGTTAAAATTTATATCATGCAATTTGATAGCTTAGATAATAATTTTTCCCCGCAATCACTTTCACTAGTATTGTCATGTCATCAGCAGTGGTAACTGTTTGGATGGGGAATGGAACATTTGACCCATGTGCAAGGCATTATTATCCACTGTATCATCTAACTAATCAACATATATATTTTTGCTTAGGGCACTCAAAAGTTCAATTAAATTTGGAAGTGAGTAGGTTGCAGACATGCAGTTAGTTACCTTAATTCCAATACTTCGGCTTTGTTTTTTGGGTGGTTGAGTAAGTATTTGGGTAACATATTTCAATTTGTTATTTGTTATGAATTGCAAGATTACATGCCTTTTTCTACCAGGTTTACTAAATCTGTAAAATAAACTGTTAAACCACTTGAGTTCAAGAGGTTATGAGTTTCAAGTGCAAAATCTGTCTTCATGCAGATTCTAGTTCCAAATCTAATCTTACACACCTGGCTCTAATAATCCTGCATCAGGAGTGTTAGATTAGCATTGAAGCTAAACTATGCAGGATCAAGAGTGAGCATTTCTAACTGGAAATAAGGAAAGATTACAGGAAATCTGAAGTCTATCGCAGTC
>JAILXH010238678.1:27283-38054 GCA_023558415.1 Piaractus mesopotamicus | reverse complement strand
AGAGAGAGGGAGGGAGGGAGGGAGATACTTTGTGTGTACTAAGGACTCACCTTTTATCTATGTCAGTTCCACTGCTCTTCCTTGTCTGGGTTGTGCTTATTAAGCATGACAACAGTGTGTGTCAGAAAAGCCCTTGTTAAGAGGGCACCAGCATTGCTGTCTGTTTGAATAACAGTGCAGAGGAAACTAGTTGTTTAGGACTCCAGACCCGTTTAACAGGCTCATCATTTTGCCCTCTACTTTGTGCTGTTCATCTTACTTGAATTGTGTTGCATTTGTTTTAAACAATTCTCATAACATCATTCGTCAAGGTCTTGAATAGAACTGTGATTGAAATCTATTCTTTGTGTCTGTGTGTGTAGGTGGATTCTCTTCTGTTTAATGAGTTTAAAGCATGGAAGGAGGAGCCCACTCTGGAAAGGAGCTGCTCTTTCCTGGACCGAATTTACAGAGAAGACATTTATCCCTGCCTTACTTTCAGCAAGAGTGAGGTACGCTAGCAAAATGCCAACCCCCCCCCCCAACAGCATAGCAGAGCCTCTGGACTGCCTTGTTATAGGGGTCAAGCATTCAGGCTTTCTTTTGGTTAATGCCACACATGCACTCGCCCACTTGTGGAGAGTATTGTGAAGGATGACTCATCTGATTGTTTCACTTTTTCCACAAATCTATGTCTATGGATAATGCGCGTTTAGTAATAAAATACTGCAAAATTAATTTTTGTGAGTGTTTGTGTATAACTATAGGCCTAAAAACCCAAGCAGTTTTAAAGCTTTCAGTTCATCTCCCACATGCTGAAAACTGCATTGTTTACAATAATATGTGGTCTTAGCCCATACACAAATTAAAAAAGAACTTACATTTGGTCCTTAGTGTGCAAGAAATATCATTCATTTTATTTTCATTTTATTTTTTACTGATCCAACCTGTTATTTCTACTGTCCATAGTTGGGGTCGGCGATCCTGGAGGCAGTAGAGCGGAACACATTGAGTGTGGAGCCGGTGGGATTCCAGCCGCTACCCGTAGTTAAAGCCTCAGCCGTGGAGTGTGGGGGGCCCAAGTGAGTACTGCCGATCACCCGTAATGTAAGAAATAAATATTGTAAATAGTCAGTAGGAAGGGCATTTCCCCTTGAGCTGTAAGGCTGTTTCTGGTTAATATCTACAAAAGACTTAAGAGGAATACAAAAGTTTGTTTGTTTTTTTTTATTTTGTTTTTTAATTAAGAAACTTTATTTTCAGCAAATTACAATATGAAGAAAAAAAAAATCTTGTCACTCACAGTAATGTGGACAGTTCAACTGGAAGCAGCACGAGTCTTATGCACCACGCCATTGATGCCATTGTTTTTAAATTTGTTGCTTCTTCATTATATTGCATAGACATAGATGTGAGATTTGCATTAATTACACCATATACACTGCAGTATGCAATGGTTACTGCATTTTGTATTTGCAGTATAATCTGTGCCTACAAAAGGGCTTGGAAAATAAAAAAATTTAACAAAAATCTAGTTATTTACCAGTAGTTATTTACCAGCAAAAAAATACTGTTTACTGTGCTTCTGAGTAATTTTTGAGCCTTTTGATGAATTGTGATGCAGCAATTGTGCAGGTAGTAGAGGATGGTATTTATGTGTATCTTAAAGTTTATTTGGAGTCACCAGAGATTTTTTCACTGGTTTAAAAATACTGCACTGATGTCTTTAATCCCAACTGCAACATCTAAAATCAAGAACCCTCTAAAGTTGCAAGTCTGTCTAAATCACACTCATTAAATGAGGGAAAATTTCAGCACTGAAAGTTATTGTGATTACAAGCCATGAACCCTTCTAAGTAATGAAACAGACAAATTGAAGGCTCAAATGCAGAGGATTTGTGCATACGTTGCTGAAGTAAGATTGCGAGACTGTGAGCTCATCTGGTAATGGATTAATATAGCAGGGCTGCCAACTCTTACGAATTGGCCGTGAGAAATAGGCATTTAGGTGTAATCTCACAGTCTCACGTCACACTTGACATTTCTCACGCATTTTTCCTCAAAACAACCTACTAATGAACCTGAATGCTCATAACGTTTTCAACTTCTGCCGGTCCACGCATGCTTTAGATCGGGGCAGAACCGGTATCCATAGCAACAGAAAACCAGGTTCGGCCACATAACTACAGCTCACTCCTGTGGTGTATGAACACTTGACTGTCAAAGAGCAGAGATAACCTCCACTAACTACACAGCAAACAAATGAAAACTGAGGGAAAATTAACAGGTAAATAACAAGTCTTGCTCAGTAAATTAAACATGATCAATAAACACAGGTCTTAAATAAAATGACAAGAGCAGTGTTCATGACTACACACAGCAGCACAGTTTATGCTGCAGAATGAATGCGGTTCTGTCTCACTTACAAGCTGAACAGTTTTGGCTAAACAGCTAGGTCAGCTAAAAGCAGGCTATTTTTACTCATCTTCACTGTGTAGCTGTTAGCTTTGAAATCTATGCCTGTAAAATGCAACCAGGAGAGGATTCTATATTCAGGTCTGTATTCTATATTCTCTGTAACTGGATTGCATTCTGTCCTCATTAAAGCAGGCTGAGAGATAACAACAAATTATCAATGCTGAACCAAAGCAGAACTGTTAGTCTGTGCTCTGCTGAAGGCTAACCTCGTGTCACTCCTCATCAAGTCACTTAATGTGACAGAACATCATTTTATGAGTAAGTTAAGAAATAAATGCTATATATTGTATTTATGGTTTCATTTTGAAAGAATATATAGTGTTGATGTTGAAACAGGTTACATTTGAGCATGGTGAAGATCTGATGCTGATACAACATTGTAGTAATATTTGAGATGTAGTTTCAAGCTGGAAAATTAATGTCTGCAATGTCCTAAGAAAATTAAATGTTGTGAACCCCATGAAATGATGCAAAAAGTCAGTTTGGTAGCCCTAATATAGTATTGCGTAATATTGTTTTCTTGACAGCAGCCACAATATACTAGGTATAAATCATGCAGATGGATGGCTTATTCTTAAATTATTGCATTTGCCTTCAGAACACAAGGGCAAAACCACTGTGGAACTTCACTCTTACACTTTTCACCCGCTCTCTCACACTTTTGCAGCTCATCTTCCCATAAGCTTCTCTTTGAACTGTCTGCTTGGCTGCCTGTGTCAGCATTTTTTCCATCTCTTCTGTTTTCTTTCTTCGTTTCTTTCTTTCTGGTATGTTCTTCATATTCAAATGGGCACCCCCTAGTGGCAGGAGGTCTGAAATAGTCACGTAAGTGGTCAGTGTTGTCTGTTGTTTCTCTGTCTCTGTCACTCTTTCTGTTTTGCTTGCTGTCTCCTCATTTTCTTTCATCATTCCCCATGCAGTCCTTTCTCTGTTAGCCTTCCTCCTGTCTCTTGAGCTTTTTCCTCAGTTTTTGGAGGATGCGTTTAAGCAGTAGCTCTGCTTAACTAGTTGGTGTGTGCTAGTAGTATGTAGGTCTCATGTAGGACAAGGTCAAGATAGTACCCATGAACTTGCTTGATTTTCACCTTGTGTCAGTTACTCCTGATTCTTAAACGTACAGATGTGTATTTGAAGAAATAAAATAGAGCTGCCTTTTTTTCCCATTTGCAGAAAATGCGCCCTCAGTGGCCAGACTAAAACCTGCAAGCACAGAATCAAGTTTGGGGACTCCAGCAACTACTACTATGTGTCACCATTCTGTAGGTATCGGGTGAGTACGTCCATCACAGTTACATTTCTGTTAAGCTGCTGTTCACACTGAGAAGCTTGGTGCTCTGGTTGCAAACAGGCGCTATTAAGTACTTTTATTATGTGGTTTATCCAAGGGAGAGTTGTGTAGTTTTTCACATATTTCTGAGTTCGTATCTATAGCATTTGTCTTAACCTTATAAATACATCTCACAGTTCTGTGATTGACTGCAAATGTTTTAATGAAATGTTCTGATTTTATGCAGATTATCTTGGTTGAAATCTTACGTAAATGCTGTAGCGAAAAAAAAAACCATTTCTGTTGCTGAAGGATGTTGGAATTTTTGGTTTTGTTTTGTTTTTCTGAGCAGCAAGGCTTCTTGCTAAAACTACATCTCAGTGCTTGTTTACATCATTACATCAACATACTCAACCAAAAAAGAGAAATGATGCTTTAAAGTGCCCGCATCCTACATTTTTCATGGTTTTATATACACAAAACTGCTGTTCATTTTTACCTGTACACTTTTCAACCTCTGTTTATGGCTTAGAATTAAACTTTTTTTTTTTTATTATTATTAAAAAGGCCCGCATCATGGAAAACCAAATTTTACTCACTTTGAGAGAAAATTATGATGTAGTATGTAAATATTGTTAAATGCCATTCGCATCCTAGATCATACAGTCCATATATGGAAACAAAGCTGCAAAAACAACGAATTTTGAATTAATTGTTTTTTGTTAAGTCATGAAAACGAACACATTCACATATAAACATCTGCCTGCCTAAAGCAAGTTTGACCCTGCCCATTCGCACTGAAGCTATAAGGAGCGTTTTAGCATGGACTGCTGTTTGAATGAGGGCAGCCAGTCAGAACAGAGCTCATTTACATATATCAGTCCTAAATGCACAATAACAAAAATAGCATGTTTAATTCTAAGAGATAGAGAGGTTGAAAAACAGTCATGGCCTGGTTTTATATCATAATTGGATCTCAGGATGCTGAAAGGAAAAAATGAATAGAAAAGGTGGTTATGGGCCCTTTAAGTATATTTGTCTGAAAAGTATGAATATTATGTAATGGATACAGTGGTAGTTCTCTGATGTTTTCTGTGATCTTTGTTAATCTCATTAGGTAATTTTGAAGTTCTTCAAAATGTTTTGAGCAGCGAATATGCAAACAGATCCAGTACAAGATGTCCTCAGGTCCAAGAGTTTAACAGAGTGAACTGCGTGTAGACCTTAGTTTCTCACTTTATTCCTGCAGTTGTGGGTTGTTCTTAATGCTTGAACTTTCCTTGTCCTTTTCCTAGATAACCTCTGTCTGCAACTTCTTCACTTATATTCGCTATATCCACCAAGGACTGGTGAAACAGCAGGATGGTGAGCTACTTTAAAGGCTCACACACAGTCACACACTGGATTCGATTTCTAAACCTGCAGTTAGTTTCCTCACTAGTCTAGCTGGCAAACAAATGTACTCTGCTGATAAGTGAAAAGTCAGCATATTTAAGCCAAGAACACAGAATGAAACACTGCTGCAGCATTGACTAATCTGCTAGTGGATAACTGATTGACATTCTCAAATGGAAGTATGTGGTATTGTAATTAACTAAAGCCATGCTTCTTGAAAGTAAAATGCAGAATGCTTACATTGGAAACTGTTCTTGAAGTATCTCCAGTGTTCCATAGAAAACAAACATAAAGACAGCCTTTGCAGAATTACATAATGGTGATGTTGGTGCCCCCAGTTTACTGTACACTAACATGATAATGTTAATGCTATATCCACTAATTGTTGGTGTACATTCAAACAACCAAAAGATAGTACCTGTTTTTTGTGCAGTTATGTGGTGTTTTACTTTCATACATCAGTTAACAATAGTGTTAAAAGGTAAATTAAAGGTTCAGCACTACTGCTAATGGAGTAAGTAATTTGAAATATTGACTACTGTTCAACTTAAAAGCAGTGACTTAGCTAGCTGGTCTCATTGCTAATGTTAGCTAAAGTTAGTATGCCTGGTAGCCAGCTAGCTTAATTATCTCTGCTAAACAGAACTATCTAAAAGCTGGGTTTTGACATTTTTGGAAAATGGAATGCTCTCAAGAGAGTTGATTGATTAAAAGCAAAACAAGACAGATGGTCTTGAGTCTCTTCTAAAAAAAAGTCCCTAGATCATCAAGAACTCTCTAAATTTCAGGAGACACTCCTTAACCTCTTAAGCTCCTTGGAACCATCAGTGGTTCCAAAACGCACTTCGTCATATTCTTTATAACTTTCATATTTCATAAGCTACATTCAAAAAGTGAGTGTCATATAAGAGCTGTAACTGTCTTCTTTCCAGTCAAATAGATGGGTGATGTAATTTTAAACGCTTATAATAGAAGAAGCTGAACTTTTTTTCTCTACTGAAAGTTGACCCATTTTTCCACAAATCTGGGCTATAAACTATAAACAGATGGCGTCTCTTCAGTGATCTGCTCTGTAAACATTATTTTTCCACAAATCTGGGCTATAAACTATAAACAGATGGCGTCTCTTCAGTGATCTGCTCTGTAAAAATTATTTTACTATAAACTATAAACAGATGGCGTCTCTTCAGTGATCTGCTCTGTAAAAACTATTTTTATAAAATAATACAAAGAGCAAACTATAAACAGATGGCGTCTCTTCAGTGATCTGCTCTGTAAAAATTATTTTTATAAAATAATACAAAGAGTGTCTAAGATTTTTGGCTTTCAGCAGTAAATTGTAAGCATATAGCAATATGTGTATGATCATAAAACACATTTTCTGTTAATTTGAGGGGAGCCCAAAAAAATAAATAAATAAAATAAAAATTTGCATTTATTTCATGCAGTTACTGAATAATTTGGAATGATTTGGACATGTAAATTCAGATGGACAAACCAAAATATACCCTGGAGCATAAGAGGTTAAACAGGCAGCAGGAATTACCATGTTACGACCCCTTTTTACCAAGTTGAAAACTTACCACACTCTAGTCTAGGGTTTTGAAATGTAAAAGAAATAGAGCAGCACAACAGTTCCGATGCTCCAGTAAAAAAAAAACTTGTATTATTGACATTACAGGTAAAAAGTCACAAGGATTTGGCTTTAGAGTGAACTAGTGTCAAAATAATGAACAAAACTTCTAAACACCACGTTATTAGCATCCCTAATTCAAAAGAAAAATATAAACAAAATACAATTATCCTAACTGACTTCCCTCTGTAGGTAAACAGTTTGTGACTAGTAGAGCTATTACCACCATTCTGAAAGTATAAAACAGAAATGAAAGCCATGTAAAAACTAACACTGAATCAAATCACTAGCAAAAATCTGGTCCATGGTTCCAAAAATACATCACAAGGCAAGCAACATTCATTAAAACACAGCGTTTTCCACAGTGACCGCGTTTGACTTGAATACTAGAATATTTTTTTTTTGATCAGGCTAAATCAAGGCCAGCAGGAATTTTCATTGAACTACTTGTGTGTGCAAATACACAAAACAAGTGGATTTCAGATATTTCAGCTCTAATTTCTCTATTAAACTTCGCTGGGAAATGCAGTTTTGCGTTGGCAGTTTACTGATATGTTCTGACTCATATGATCTGGCCATATAAATCTATAATAATAGTGAAATTATGAAGGTAAGTGCATGTCTTTCAGCCACTGGCACCATGTTTTGTTCTTGGCAATTTTGTCTGTAATGCCTATGCTAAAATTAGTTTTGCTGGGAAATTGGTTTTGTACTGGCACTTCATTGAATGATCTGTGTCATGACATTAAAATCTTTAATAAAAGTGGAATCATGAAGGAAAATATAGGTCTTTTAGCCACTGGCACCATGATTGGTACTAGGGGAATAGACAAAATCAGTGGATTTCAGACTCTTAGGACTGTCTGTATCTGACTGTTCAATATTTTGTGTACCACATTACCATTTGATATATTGACTGCTAAATCATGGTTTGTAATAAAGAATTATATTATGTTTTCTTTTCTCCCCGACTGAATATCGGTGTTGAAACTGTGCATTGTAATAATATAATATCAATCTAAGAGCCAGTTTACGTTTTATTCAATTTACGGTGACGTTAGTGACACCTAATCAATATCAGGTATTCAGCACTGAGCACAATAAGACCACTTCTAAGGTAAATAGTAGGAGTGGGAATCTCTAGGCACCTCACAATTCAATTAGATTACAATTCAGAGGGCTGTGATGTGATTTATAAAACGATTATCGATGTATCTTGATGCTTTTTTTTTTTTTCTACACAGGATTTCTTTTTTCTCACTGTCTGACGACTTGGTAGTTTTAAAGCAAAGTATTTGTAATGATCCACAATGAATTTACTTTCAATATCTTTTATTAATAAAACAAATGGAAGTGATGTGGCAAGTGAACTGGAAGCCTCTCATTCACTGCTCTTGTTTGGAGCACATGAGACGCTGGCTGCCACTCATCTGCGATAAAATGCATTGTTACGGTGAAATTAGATTATGTGGCAGTGGGTGTCCACGCAGCAGATTACAGCTGTCCTACTCGTTTTCCTCAGTGATTTCATAATTTCGGTTTTGGTCTCGTTGTAGAGGGGGGGGGTCGCTGTGTCAGTAAAATATCTTTAAGACGGGACGCTGTATCTTGTCTCCAAAGTGTGCAACATAGCGCAAAAACCCTGGTTCTCAACGACTGAGTACGGAGGCAAATCCTTGTCAATAAAAGTTGTGATAGAGTTTGTAATTCGCTTCCGAGTCGGGTGGAAGCTTTGACATCGCTTACTTGATGGTCCTCTGGTTGGCAGCAAGTACAACCGGATGAAAAACGAGTGGAAACGTGTAATATGGTCTCATGTTTGTCATTTCCAAAATATGTTAGTTTAGTGTGACACAACATGCATATAGTGTGGCTCTTGTCCAGGTCCTTTTTCCCCTTCAACTTCATTGAAGCCAAAGTGCTCCCATACGCTAGCTTAGGGGTCGGCAACATACGCCTGTTTTACTGTCCTGATAAAAATAAAATAATCCTCAATTGCAGCAAAATAAAGCTCTGCTGATCGTCCTAACACTGTTTTAACAATAAATTTTCTTAAACGCTGCTAATTCACCACCCTATAACCCTGAAGGCTGGCGTGCAGCGCAGTCTCGCCTAGCTAGGCAAAGAGAAAAATTTAACAAACATTTGGAGACGAATGGACTTATTCGCATTTATAAGCACCGCAGTTGGTTTCCTGGTATGTTGAATCTGCAACGAGAGACTGTTAAACACTAAAACGTCACAAAGCTGAAGTCAGCTTCTCTTTCAAATTGTCCCATTCCACCTTAAATGGTGTCGCATTTACATTCTGGCGCCTCAGGCAGAATTTAAGGTGGAACGGGAAAATTCGAACAAGAAGCTGAAATCCACTTAGTTATGTCCCAATTAATATGAAATTCTTCACTGTACAGAACATTATTTCCCAGCAACACTAGATTAAATATAGTGTCTACAGGTTAATTGTCCAAAATGTTTACTTATCAAGTAATTTTAAGTATTTGTTTAATACAAAATGTGATACCACTGATTTAAAGACCCATATTAATTATAATTATTTCCCCAGCAGGATTTCTGCAGTCCAATGTAGTAAAACAGTGTGGCTACATTGCTTCGATTTGTCATTATACTCAAACCTAACATAGCGAGTTTCAGTAAAATTAGCAAGCTAATCAGTGTTACTTACAAGAGCACTAACGGTCATAATGATGTGCTGGTTTACCGAGTCTTACCTTACATTTTCCCATCTAATATGAATTCTGCTGCTATAATTGTTTTCGATATCAATTTCTTTCTATTAGAATATAGGATTTAACAAGCTGTCTTTTATTTTGACAGAAAAGTCATATGACTTTCCAGCAACTGTTGCTCATTTCACGGACCTCAGCGCTGCAGAACGTCTAATGTGGAAGCATATCAGTATGAAGATTAAATGAAAATGTAATATTTTTACAGTTTAATTTTGATACTGGGATGATTGACAGGTTGGGCAGTCCATGAAATAGAAAATGTGATCTGGTCAAGTGCATTTTCAAAGGCATTTTGCCACAGAATGACCCAGTAGGTGACAGTATGTAATTTGCAAAGGAGAGAGGTGCTGGTTCCCATTTACATTTTCACTTTGCTATCTTTCTAGCTTGTTGTTCTCTTTGACAATGCAGTTTAAATGCATTATTAGGGAGTGAAAATGCATATAAGAGGAATTACATTTTAATTATCATTTTGACACAATTATTGCATAATCACATTAAGCACAAATGTGCAGTTCTGGAAATACATTTCAGTTTAAAAAAGCTATTCATGAAGCATTTAAATATCTGTGTAAATGAAATGTCAATGCTAGTTTAAACATACATGTAAACATACAAATACATTGCCATTTTACATATTACATTTTCATTTTAATTTTGATACTGATATGCTTCCATGTTTACCATGTCACATAACATTAAAATCTGACAGGAGGAAGGCGGCTACAGTTTCTGAAGTCAGGCGCTGCAGTTGCTTTTCATCTGCTGCAGAACATGCCTTTGTGACGTTAAAACATCACCCTCGTTGGCTGGAATCTCCGATAACAAACATGACGTGTATGTTACGTGTTTATTGTAAGAATATCTGTTATCTTTTATGGTTCTCTCTCCCAAAGCGGATTTCCTCCTTCTGGCAGCGTTTCATATGGCCACCACACACTAGTTTTTATTTCCAGCATTTATTTTGAGCGCGTCGATTTTGTTGACAACAGAAAAGGCAATCGCCGCAAGAACAGTCATTGTTGTGAGCTCACACTAAGGAAAGTAAAGTAGAATGTTTCTGACAGCAGTGTTTTTATAAGCCACTCTTCACTTTGATCATCGAGTCAGGCTAAGCAGTGAGATCCGCTGACGCATCAGGATCTCCACTAGAGGGAAAGACAGAGGGAGAGAGAGCAATGAGACTAGCAGAGGTACGATACAGCTTTAAAAATTACTAAGAAGATACTCATCATGGTGTCAATCCAATCAATTAATCTTCGTGGCCATGGC
>JAILXH010238624.1:12305-27161 GCA_023558415.1 Piaractus mesopotamicus | reverse complement strand
ACACACACACACACACACACACACACACACACACACACACACACACACACACACACACACACACACACAGAGCCCTCTCTACCCCTGGGCATTAAAGATGCCATGCTCATTTGCATATAAACCAGGTCTTGCGGGTGCAGTTCACTGGTCTCTGAACAGAAGTAATGACTTCACTCCGGCCATAGAGATTACCTTTCTGCTCCCATTTTTAGCTAATTTTTATCCTCTATACAACATGAACTGAGTTCCTTTAGACTTTTATCGAACATGAACACACAAATATACAGACGTGTAGCTGCACTGTGTGTGTGTGTCTCTCTGGCAGTCTTGCATGGCTCTGGAAGTCCTCTTATCTCTCCCCTCCGCCCTTCTCCTCTCGTTTCTCGCCTTTGATCAAGGAAGTTGCAAACCCCTAAAATGACAGTGGCATAGCTAAAGTGTTGCTCCGCTGCACTCCAAAGAGAAGAGAGGATACTGTAATTGAAGGGTGAGCTTCTTCCTCACAGAGCCTTTGTTTGTGGGCTGTATTTGCTCCCTTTCTTATAGGAATTATCAGCACCTGCTTTAGGAAAATCCAAAGAAAAAAAAGAGAGAAGACAAGCAGGCTTTGCCACATGAAATCAGTGCTCATTATTTCCAATAACAATACAGTATTTTTGCATTGTTATTTCACCCAGTGATCTAAACTGAGTTGTCCTCCTTTCTGAAAAGCATCAACACCTGCTTAGTGGTGTCCAAAAAGAAAGAGTTGCAGACTGTGCCTTATTAAATCAGTGCTCATTATTTCCAATAACAATTGTTATTTCACCCAATGAATTTAAATGAATTCTCAGTTGTGTGTGTGGCGGTTTTTCATGCCAAGAATTTTGTGAAGGCTAAAAAAACCTATTGTTTTAATTGCTGGCACTAGTGTAGGTCCTTATATAATAAGCAGATTGTCACAGGAAGCCTTGTTTTAACTTCATTAGGGGAATTCAAAACAAAAATGGTGTGTGAGTGAAGGAGCATGCTGAAGGAAAAAAAAAAGACTGGATCAGCAAAGGCTGTGAAGCTTCATCAGCACCTGTGCCGGGTGTCCTTGAAAAGCCCTGCCTGTACATGTCTCCTTTACTGTCTCACTTATGCTCTGTCTCATTGCCATACACTGTGCTAGGATCTCGCTCTGTTTAGCTCCTCTACATTTGTCCAATCACGTTACAGATTTTCGATTCACTGTAGTAACCTGTCTTGCTAAATTTAAATGCTTTCCCTTTGTGTATCCTTTAGGATCCCGTCTGCGGCAGGAAGATTACCCACCCCGCATTGTGGAGCACCCCTCTGACCTGATCGTGTCCAAGGGCGAGCCGGCCACCCTCAACTGCAAGGCGGAGGGGCGGCCCACGCCCACCGTGGAGTGGTACAAGGATGGAGAGAGGGTGGAGACGGACCGGGACAACTCACGTTCTCACCGCATGCTGCTGCCCAGCGGTTCCCTCTTCTTCCTGAGAATAGTCCACGGCCGTCGCAGCAAACCGGACGAGGGCTCGTATGTGTGCGTGGCCCGAAACTACCTCGGAGAAGCAGTCAGCCACAATGCCTCGCTGGAAGTAGCCAGTAAGTGCATGGTTTATTTGTACTGGCTTGTTTTTTTGAGGTTTTGCGGATTCCCAGACCAGCTAAGAAAGTTGCCTTAGCTCAGGTTCGCTCTGTGTTCGGTCACTCAAGGATGACTGAATTTCCTAATTGAAGCAGCTGTCTTGCTCATCGATTAAGGCCTCTTTAGGACCACCAGCGTTTCTCTGAGACCAGTAGCTTCTTTGCATGGCATAAACACTCTTAAAAAATAATGGTGCCAAATGGGTTCTGTAGGGAAACAATGATTCTTCTATGGCAGGTCCTCAGGAACCACCAGATGGGCTATGTTTTTCAAACCCAACATGCAACATGTAGGTGTAAAGGAAAAATGTGAAACTTCTAGGGGGCCCTGAGGGAACTACTGCCAGAAAAGAACCACTTTCAGTTCCATACAGAACCTTTCGATCAAAAAATTTTTGAAGAACTATTTTTGTGCATGAAATGTGTGAGTGTGAATAATAAGTACCACTTTAGTGAAGGGCAGCGTTTCTAAGGCTACCTGACACACAGATAAGCCTTTCATGACAACTGACATATACCAACACAAACATTTATAAAAGCTTATTCCAACAAGCATCAGTCGTCAAAGGCTGCTTTAGTCAGTTTCACCACATAAAGTGTTATGACAACTGACGCTTTTTGGAATAAACCTTTACAAATGTTTATATAGCTGTACGTCAGCTGTTGTGAAAGGCAAGTGTAATGTATCCTTTAATGTAACATAATATTCTTCATAAAGTTCATAAATTCATAAAGTTCTTTACCAATTAAAGTCTTTTCTTAGAACTGGACATCCAAGCCAAGAACCATTTGGGAACCATTGTTTTTACGAGTGGAGATGATCAAATAGATGTGTAAAATTGGGGTTCCTGATGCTGGGGAGGTTCCACATTTTAGCAGAACGGAGTGCATTTTGTAAACTGTGAAACCAACATTGAGGATTACCAATCCAGCTTCAAGAAAGACAGCTCTGTTCAATCACTCAAGGATGTGACTGAATTTCTTCGTCACAGCAGCTTTCTCTCAGCTTTCTTGGTCTTTGAATAATGGTGTCCTGATTGAGGCCTCTGTGGGACCAGTAGCTTTTCCCTCGGGCAGTTTGAAACCAGGCCACAGTCTTAATTCAGGCCTCTTGTCTCTGACCCTGTGGCCAGGCTCTGAATGCAGGAGAAGGTTGTACCTTCTCCAGCTGAATGGGAAGGGTTTCCAGTTTCCTCCTGGGGCTGGGTCCTCAATGGGCTCACTGGGTTGGATAATCTAGAGATGGGCAGGATGTGCTCGCGTCGGTGGGCCTGCCTGGCAGTCCTGGTGGATGGAGCAAGCCAGATACAGCTAGGTTGAGTAGTTCTTAAAGAACTCTCAGTAGGTGGTCAGGAGTCATCAGAGATACAAAGCCTCTCCCACAGTTGTTGTCCAAGATGCAATGTTTGGCTGAAGAGAGATATATAGCGGTTTTGTTTTATATCACAAATCACAAATTATAAAATAAACTAGGAGTTTATTAGCATTAGCAGTAAGCTAATAAATAATGAGCATAAGACACAACGAATATATAAGGATATAAGAAAACCTCACTCTTGACAAAACTGTAACTTCTGGGAGAGTAGAGCTTCATAAACATACACATAAGTAATCAGATTGTTCCTGGTTTTTGGTGATTTCTGATGTTGTGGTCACCTTTCCTGCCTTCTAAAAGAACCGTTAACATACTTACTCTGAAATGAATACGTTTCATAGCTTGCTTTGTCCAGCTCTAGACTGCCTAAGGACTCTCGGCAGATTTATTCCAAACCATGCAAATTGTATATTTTGAACTGCTTTAAAATAAGATTTTTGGGGGGTTAAACTAATTTAGATTTTATGCGGTCTTGCTGTGATCATTGCGAGGAAGTTCCTTCATTTCTGTTGTGGATTAATGCAAATCTGTTTTTTTTTTCCTTTTGAACTCACTTTGCTGCCATTTTTCATGATGGATTTGCTTCAGAAAGTGCTTGGCCTGTGACATGAACTTCTCAGTATACCATCTCTTCTGAAGCTTGAGAGAGGAGTGAGTGGAGAGGATCTCAGATATCAACCACTTTTCAAGTATGCCCAGGAGCTGTCACCAAGACTCTTGCTGTAATCTAATCGACCTGGCAGTGGGTTGTGTGGGGGAACGGTCGACTGCTTTGAGTTGAAGTGAAATGTGTGACATTGGCATCTGCTGCTCAATGGGCAGAGTTACAGCTCCTGAATCATCCTACCTTCACGTTTTGTTTTTTTTTCTTTTCTTTTTTATACCCATATAGCTGTTATCCCATTCTTACTTACATCAGCTTGGGAAAAGCTTAAATAGATAAGATCTTTATGAAGGTCTGATGCTGTTTCACTTATCCTAAATCTCTTTATGATTGACTAGGAAATGAATGCCCTCACCCCTCAAGATTTAGAGGGCTGAATGCCTTCACTCCTCAAGATTTAGAGGGCTGATTATACACATAAAATCTAAATGTCAAGCAATACGAGCTCAGATTCATACATATAACATGTGATGGTGCTGCACAATATATTGTAGGCTAATTGCCTGTGCCGTATGTCCTTTGCAGTCTCACAAAATCTTACCTCAATGTCCTGGGATTAGGAGTATGCTGTTAAGAAATCAAGCGATTCTTGAGAGCTCTGCTGAGATATTTTGAGAGTTTGGTGAGCATTCTGAAGGATCGCAGACATTCATGTGGTTGGTCGGTTCGTATTGCTATCAAAATATGTAATAATATATATATGCCATATGATATTTCGTTCATACCAAACAGCTATAGCACATGGCAGGAGTATCGGCAAGTCCTGGAGCTAAAAACAGAAGCGCTGAAAGCAGATGATATACACTGTTCATTGCAGAGGCTGCATTTCAAAGTACAAAAACGAGTGGCTTGGCGGGAAGATGGTTTGGCCAGGAAAGAGAAAGAAAGAGAGAGAGAAAACATGGTCTGCCTGGCCACGGCCCTTAGGCTGCTTATTCTGTGTAAGGTTCAAACAGGACCATAATGGCATGGTGGCACAGCTCAAAAACCCTCACCGTGTGTTTCCTACTGCACCCCCCCACTTCCCTTCACCCCAGCTACCCCACATGTAATTATGTTGCCCAAGCAACCAGCGCTGGAGCCCTTTGGTAGGAATGTAGTAGACACTATGGCTCTTGGATTTTACAATGCTTTATTTTAAACTGAAAGAGCAACATTCTCCAGAGACTAACACAGTACTCCTGTCATCTATCCAGCATGAGCCAAATGTCTGCAACTGCCCAAGTATCTGTAAGAGGCTTTATGATAGATTGATTTCATCATTACCATTAGATGACCAATGGGTAACGTACATCATAAGTACAGTTATTGGTCTAATATAATGGCAGTGATGACAGCATCACATATTTGCGTGGTTCCTGACTTTTCACTCATCCCGTTGAATGCCCTTTTTTTTGGTCTAACATAGGTCTGAAAGAGAGAAGGAGAATTCCACAGATTTTTCAAAATTTTAGTATAATTATATTATTAAGATATAAGTCATTCAGAGTGGGTTGATGTGAAATATGAAGCCAAACATGATTTAGTTGTGTATTTTTGCTCAACATGAGTCAAATATGTTACATTAACACTAGTGTAAATACTTAATTTCCTTTAAAATATTTTTTTTAATGTGAATACACTGCCTAATGCCTGAGACCTTGTTGTACAGGTTTTCTATAGTTATGCAGTGTTATAATGTGAAGTGCTCCATTCTAGAGGATCTGAGTCTGAACTGTTCACATTGGTGGTGATAGGAACCAGACATCAAAAACATTTAATGCCCCTGAAAGCTATTTCATAGAAAGTTGTTGTGTGAAACGGTTATGAATATGCCATATACTCTCTCATAGTTTTGAGGTGGTTTTGGTCTAAAATGCTTTTTTTTCTAATCTATTCAGGGCAGAGAGGTAAAATAGTCTCCAAAGAAAACACATTTTTTTCACATTTAGCACTGTTTTCACGGCATATTAAAACTCAGAAGACACGTGTAGGTTCACTAGTGATTTTGCATAATAAATAAAATGTATGTATTGACATATTTATATATCAAGACATTATATATTCATGTCTTGTAGACTTTGTGGCAACTATCACCACTACTGTAAAGAAATCTCTACGATGAACCGTCTCACATCAAACTACTCTAAATGAGTTTTTTTACAGAAAATTTGAAGGACATTATAGAACATTATCTTCTGCTGTTTATTTAAGGTTTTAGAAATGTGACCAGTAAGTGACAGTCATATTTCACAATTCACAGTAGACCAGTTATATTAAATGAACCTACTGGAGCCTAAAACTAACGTCTAAAATATAAAGAGAACATTATATTATATTGGGTAAAACTGTTATTGGAATTTTTAAAATTCTTAAAATTAGTATTGGCCACAAAATGTTCATATCAGTTGGGCCCTATTTTGCTCTGCATCCTGGTAAAGTGTGTTTTGAAATTGTAATTTTCTTACATCTGCTGAGCCCAGCCGCTTGCAGGGCGCTCAGACGTTTCACTTTTCACTTCAGGAATGTTAGCGCTAGTTCTGCCAGTAAAACCTCATAAAGGGAAGTTGTCCCATAAAACCTATTTGTTCTGCTTAACCCACATGGCTTTGTAAGAATCCTGTTTGAAAGCTGAAAACACAAGTTTTGTTTTTTTCCTCCAGTGTTATTTTAGGAGCTCAGCTTTTATGATCATCCAACACGAGGGTGACTGTGAAGCTAATCCGCTTTTCAACATGCGCTGTTTTGCCAGGCAGTGAGATTTAGCCCAGGTTTGTTGAGGTTTATCATTAACTTGAGGTACAGTCGAGGCCCTTTACTGTACTGGCCTGGATTCAGCGAGGTAAAGTGGGTTAATGCAGGCATTCCCTTGGTTTTTTTCTGCCTTATGTACACTCACATGACCCTGAGGATGGATGTGTTCCTTTGTCTCTGTGTTTTCTTTTCTATATGATACTCGGAGGCTGTAATGTGTCATGCTTTGTTGGCGTATAATGGCCTGCAGTGGAACAAAAGATTAGAGAGCGGGGTGTGTAAGAGAAGAAGGGCTGAGAGAGGAGTGTGAGCCTGCTCTTATCCGTAAGCGCTCACTGTTGAGCCCTATGACTGCAGGCCACATTACGTAATATGTAGTGTCAGGCTGTGTTTTGAAGAATGACAGACATGTCTGTCAAGTACTCCCCCCATCTGGCAACAGCTGTGAAAATGGTGATCAAAGAGAGAGGGGACTTTTTTGACCGATTAAAAATGATGAAATCAGATTTCCAAAGGATTCTATAAATGGGTGCGCACTTCATTTTCTCACTCCTCTATAAATATAGAATTGACATACTAGTTTTATAGTGGTTACTGGGTATTTTATAGCAGTTACTGGAGAAGACGCCTTAAGAATTCCAAGTTTTATTCCAAGTTTAATATGAATAACTAAATAATACACATACAATTTAAGAGGTTTATTATAGAAATGTTCATGATACATAGTCACATCCCCTTCTCTGACTTTTTAATGTTTTTCCTCCTCTCTTTTGCTCTTGTTCTCTCTGAAGAGTCAGTGTTGTGCTGTTTGGACCCACTAACTTCGAGTGGTCTTTTTAGAAGGTATCTCTCTGGAAAGCCATCACAGATCAAAGGGGCTAATTATAGCGTATTCCTTCAGTTTCTGGACTGGGAGATTAGGAAGGGGGGATGAAGGAGTTTGGGATCAGTTGTCCAGACGCTGATAGTCCCCACTGCTGGTTATGGGACTGCCTGTGTAACTGCCCACTGAACATGTAGGACTTTTTAGTCTGTGAGGTCCTGCAGACACTGTTCCTGTTGTGTCCAGTGCACTGCAAACTAGCAAGATTCAAAAACATACGTCCTTTACTTTATTTAGAACCATTAGTCTATGTGCTTAATTTAGGGCTGTCAAGATTATTCAATTAAAATCGATTACCTGATTAAAAAATAATCAAGTAAAATCTATGTTCTCTAGGAATTGGCTTAGAGATTAATTTGCAGTTTGACTGACTTAACAGTGGATCCACAGTCACTATAAAGCCATGTTCAGCAGTCTGAAAATTCTCCACAAGGGGGAGATATTAGCGCTCAAACTGCTTTTGTAAGCTAAAAGAGGAAGCTCACATCAGCAGCATCTCACGAATGTGTGTGTGTAATGTGTAGTTGCAAATTTCATGTATGTGAAGTAAATTGAAATATTTGCTGTTATAAACTGCGCATGTATGATTATTTGTCTAAATAATGCTGCATTACTTGATTAATAACATAATCCATAGTGACAGGTCTAACTGGAACGCTCCTGCATTTTTCCACCTAATATCTGTTTGCTGTTGATTACTATGGACCCTCAAGCAACTGCTCACTGTTTTCCACTGTAAATGTGTTTTCAGTCATCAAGTTTTCTGTTCTTTTGAAAAGACAGAATTATTTTCTTTGCTGGACATCCGTGGTGAACAATGCCGGAATGTTCCAGAATGCCAAATCTGTCCTTTTCTCCGATCTTGATTTGTTCTTCATGCTGCCCTGGAACTAAATTAAGGTGACTTTCTTCTCTCCTGGCTTTTTGTCTGTGGGCAGATAGGAATTTGGCATGGCAGGAGGAGGGGTCATGGCAGACAGATAGACGTGCTGGAGGGTCATCTGTGAAGCGCGGGGGACAGTTGGCATGCGCTGCTGAAAGACTGCCTGCCCTCTCCCTCTGCACTGTTCAGGACCTCCGCTGGCTTTTACACAATTTCAGTTTCATAACACAACGCTTAATCCTCTTTTTCATTATGAAGCCCACGAGCCTTGTGGAATTTAGTTCCTTGTCTTTTCCTGTGAACCAGCACTAAGTCTTACTGCAGTATTTGTTTTACAGTGTTTGGTTTAATTAACTTTTTAAAAACCCATGCCTTAATAAGGCCTCTTTTATGGAGAGCATACGTGGCTGCGTCCCTGGAGAATTTTTCTCCCTCCTTCTCCCTCAGCTCCTCCGCTACATTCTTAATGAAATAATTCTCATCCCTCTTCCTTAGCTCTGCTCTCTGACTTGGTGATTTTTAAAGGGTCGGATAGGTGAAAATAAGTAGAATGAGACAAGTTTACCTTACAAATCGGGCTAAAAAGATGTTTAATAATCGTTATTGTACTATTGGCTGATACTGATATCGCAAAAGGCTGCAATATAAGGTTGGGCCCTCTAACCAATCACAGTCCTTTTTTACTGCAAGCCATGAGCATCTTGACATATCACAGCTCTAAATGAGTGTTTATGTGAGTGCTTTGATGAATATAGTTATTCATGTAATCCAACAAAAGTAAATTTTGGTCAAAATAATTCCGGCCAGTTTTTAACTATGTAACAATATCAATTCATCAGCCTATTTTAATTATGTATTCTACTGTTCAAAGATGAAATCATTTGGCATATTAATAAATGTTATTTAATTGTTTAAAAATAATAAATTAGACAGTCCAGGGTGACATTAAATAACAAACCAAAACATAAATGGTTTATTTACAGTTAAAATTATTTTGAGAACATCACAAAGTTGATCAAAAGTTGTAAAACATATGTAGTTGTTTCGTGTCACAGAATTACAATAATGTATAATTAATAATAAATTAATCTGCAAAGTTTGGTCACCACTTTTTGAGCGTGATGTATCCTGAATATAGGGGTATGTCATGATATTTCAAGATATTTTTAATGATGCACAAACACAATGCACTTGTAGTACCGCATTTAAAAACCATGCCATCAATATCTCAAAGTTTTACTTACTGCATTGAACTAAATCCAGTGTACACAACTAGTTACGCTGTCTTTATAATAAAACATGCAGTTGGCCAGTGTTAGTTAAGTAATGACGATGCCCACAGTTTGCTCAGAAAGGCAATAACAATAACATAAAGTCATGTTGCCTACTTCTACCTGGATATTAATTTTAGTATTAATACCAGAATACCTCATAATCCCATTCTCAATGTTGTACATTTTCTCAGTCATCTACAGCTCTGCTCCACAGTTCATTTCATAATTTTTACAGCTTTACAGCTTTCTGTTAATATATGTATTTCAGTTGTAATACTAGTATTTTTTTGTGCAGCTCTTCTTACAACATTTTTTTTCTCTAAGGAACATTCAGGAACCAATGTTAAGTAAGGTCAAGCAAGTGAAGCTCTAGGAAACACATCCAGTGGTCAGAATGAAAGTCAGAACACATCTGCTTCTCAGTTGGCAGTGCCTGTATTCTTAGAAACTGGCCTTATTTAATTGGCTGGCTGTTGGGTGTGTGTCTAATTTAGGGCCACGAAAGTCAGTTGAGGATGACCAAAAATCAGAAGACAGACTAATTCATGATGTCTAATTACAGTGCAGAAGGAAACTGCTGACAGACCTTTCGACATGGAAGATGAAATTCGAGGCTGGAGGGATGTAAGCAGCGTCTGACCCCTTTTCAGAAATTGCTGTCAATACCAACTCCATTTCACAACCTGACTGGAGCTGTGATTTGTGCCCCCAACCTGACATCAGTGTGCAGCGCTGGGTTCAGAACTGTGTACAAGTGCTGTAATGCATTTTCATGACATCAAAACCTCGTAACTAATAATGCACCAGCTGCTGTTTAAGTTACATGAGCATTTCAGTGTAAATAGAGCCAAAAAATCAGTCTAGAATTACCTAGAATAAAATCTCACTACATTTACATACATTAAAGTTAATAACAGTTTTTCTCCTGTTAAGTTGGCATTTTGAAGCGATGGCAATGACGATATAACACCACACATGGTCTTTTATGGACGCTGGCAACACAGCTGGCTCTTTTCCCAGCATCAGCATGCGGATGATAGCAGGCAATTAACATTCATAGATTTAATATGACTAATTGCTCTTCAGAACAAGGCTTCCGAACAGCGGCGTCAGCGTTGTGTGTCCGGTTGCATCAAAGGTCACAGGCGTGTGTAGTTTATGGAGCGTGGTGGGGGTGGTGCCAGCTGCCCCCCCTCACTCCCACTGTGGCTGTCCCAGAAAAGAGACAGGAGGTTGGGCTTGAGAGAGAGAGAGAGAGAGAGAGGCTGCAGTGGGCCAGTGACCTGTGTATGGTGATGTGGATAGAAGAGCAGCAGGGCGTCCCTGCACTTTGACTTTCACTGCTTTGTTGTGCTAGCGCAGTGGAGAAAGATCTCCCGCTGCTCAGATTGTGGAACGAGGGAGTGGGAAGAATGCAAGGAAGGCAAAAGAGTTCATAGCAGTCATGAGGTTTAGAGTTTATGGATGACCCGATCATGCCCTGATCTCCCTCGTTTTTCCCCCCGAGCTTGATTTGAGCCCCCTAATGTTGTATATCTGCTGATAAAGAATCTGGGCCGATATTTATGTTTTTGTGTTTTCATTAGAGATGGCACTGATCTGATATCAGGCCAACATGAGCAGAAATTGCTGAATTGGATATTGGAGGGTGAAAAAGAATGAATATGATTTTGTAACAAATCTATACTGAAACAGCTCTCATTCACACTGTATTAACTGTGCAGTTCTTCTGGTGGGGTAATAGAGTGTTTGAGTAGTTTGAGCACTATAGCCTACTTTTAGACACTCATCTTAAGTAAAATGCTTCAATTAAAAAGAGCTAATTTAATAGCTTAATATAGCATCAAATTGTCTGATACAGTCACGTTTTCCTTCCACACCAGGTGTTTTTATCCATGCACACTGGATGGAAAAGTTGTAAATTCCAAAAAAAAAAGCCAAAATATCAGAAAAGAATGCCTGGAAGAGATAAAGTTGTTTAATCAATAATGCATGTTTGACACTATGTGCTATCAGAACTGTTTGCCCCAGTGGCGTTCAGAGGGGTTTGGTGGGTGATGGCGAAGTGGGACAGGGACTTCAATCCTCATTGGGGCCACTGCCCGATCCACCCACTGAACCATTAGGGATATTGCCACATACAGCTGTCAAAACTGCTCTACTGAGAGCTAATGAAGCTTTGAATCTCTCCATGCACAGTGAGTGGGACTCGTGCTGTACATCATAAACATGTCACATTACCTTCAGGAATTTGCGCACAACTGTAGTTGATGGAAAAGTTGATTCATTCTCATTTTTTTTTAAAGACTTTCCAGAAATTTTGATTAAAATTTTCAAAATTTTCAAATAGAAACCCAGCTATAGATAATTTAGCCTCATTAGGAGCATTAAAATTGAAAAGACAAATCCAACAGTGGTAAGATAGACCACCAGTTACTTTACTGTAAAAACACTTTTTTTGGTGTGTGCACAATATGACACGCTCTGAGTTAGCGTCTTTTGTTTATTTTTACTACTTTTGTGAAATAACCATTTAATGATGTCCTGAATATGCTACTTATTAATTTCAGATTTGTCTAATATGTTTAATATGAGTGAAGTAACACCGCTACTCCTTTGTCTCAGCTTTAAACATGTTACAGCAAACTGCGTATTACCTAGTGATGCGCTGATTTGGGAATTGTGGGCTGATGCCTGATATTGTTCTCCTGCACCTTCTTATCCAGAAGAGTACATCCTCAAATATCAGTCTGAAGTGTCCGCATGTCCATTAGTCTGTAACATTTTTCGCCCAGTTACATATACACATAAAAGCTGGATAGTGAGTTTAGGGCTGTATGACGAAGCAGGATAGCAGTGTTGGACAGAGAGCTGTCAATCTAGCTGCTCTTTAGCCATGCTCTCACAGTTCTCAGAAGGTCTGATCAGCGATTTTAAGCAGTGTTTGATCATATTCATATATTTCTCATTAAAATCTTGCTGGATGTTTAATACAATACTCAAGTTTAGTATCATACAAACATTTTAAATTTTTTACTCGACTGTGTTCTCAGAGACTCAGGGAATGTTGCATGCTGAGACCATTTATACTGCTTGTTTGCTTTTGAAAATGTGCCTCACTGCCGCAGGCCATTTATAATGTTCGTTTACATCATAAGTTGGTGTAAAAAGAGCACAATGTGGTAAAAAAAAATATAAGAAAGGGTTGGAATTGGATTGTGCTTAATATAGCCAGTACAGATCTAATGAAATTTATTGGCTCCATTTTCTCAGCACATTGAATCTTGATAGGCTCCGATCTCAATCTATCAGATTGTATCAGGACCTCACTGTGGAAGAGACGCTGGATGGATGGTCAACGTTTTCAGGGTGAATGAGTCTGTCAGGGTAACTGCGCTGGACAGTTGGTCGAGGGGCCAGGCGCCTGCCCTGTCTGGGACAACTCCCTCTATCTGTCAGAGAGATTCTCTGCTGGAGGGGTGGGGGTCTGCTGAAACTGATGTGTCCTGAAGGATGCTTTGGGCTTTGAAGACTGTGCTGAAGGAGGAGGCGGTGCAGTGAGCAGTCTATGATCTGTCTGAAAAAGCTTAAGCCACTCAGTTTGGCTAATGAAAAAAAGAAAAAGAGGCAAAAAAAAAAAAAGAGAGAGAACAAGCTAGAAGTTAGCCGAGAGCATCTATATGAGCGTCTTGTAAAGAGAAGCTGTAAGATTTGAAGCGTTATGAGGGTATTCTGAGGTTCTAGGCTGACATTGTGGATCAATGTGTAATAACAGAATTATTCTTCTTTCTGTGGAAGTGGACTTTTGCGAATACTAAGATCAAAAACGTTCATTTACACTCATAAAAATAATCACGTGGAACCATCACATAAAACACATAGATCATACATGGTGTCACACAGAACCGAAAAGCCTTATTTAGAGCAACACTCTGGATGGTTCTTTAACAGACCATTTCTGAAAATGCAGAAAATCTTTTTAAAGTTTAAAAAAAAACTCCATGTAGTGAAAACTGCCTGTATCAGTTAAAAGTTTTTTTGTAGAAATCAAGAACCATTTAGGGACCTTTATTTTGTAAAGCGTCCTTCATTTTCTCTAGTTCATACATCAAACAGGCTGTTTATGTTACGTGCATGGGTGTGGCTAGAGTAGATTCCCAGCCATAAAACAGCCAAATGAAAAGGAGCAGGAGTCATGAAAGGGCCATTTAGGGAGGAGAATGGCATTGTTTGAAGATAAGACAGGGGTCGATCTCCCATAGGCCCCAGACGCAGGTAATTAGGTGGCATAGATTTCAGTAGGTTAAATGAGGTAGACTAGACCTGCCTGTCCAGAGTAATTGGGACCTCTTCTTCTCATGCTTCTGAGCACAGCTTTGATCCCAGGAAATGTGCTGTATCCTTAGGCAGGAGGGAATAGCCTGGACCAGCTGAGCTCCACTGTCCTCAGGTGATTTTACCCTGCAGGCCACATACCACGGTTATGAGGTAATTCCTCACAGTACAGTCTGATTGCTGCTACATGTGTGAATGTAGCTTACCTTGGCTCCACTTGACTAATCACGCTTTAATGGATAGACAAACTGTTTGTTAGGCCTTAGAAATCTAGAGTTATTATTGTCATTTTATTATGCCATTTAAATTTAATAACATTCTGTACCGAAAGATTTGAGGCTTTATTTCTGACTTTGTCAACAAATGACAGAACATGGCAAAAATTTACAGATGGTTATTCATTCTGCGAAACAAGGCTAGAATTTTTCACTTGTTTCATTGAGATACACTTGATGCAAGGCACCATTTACCAAGCACCAGTGATTGAGTTACAACCCAGTGTGTTTGTTAATTGCAGTTTCATTTTATTTATCCACATTTTATATACTTTGTATTAGCCAAACTTGCAATGAAGCCCACATTATTTGGTCTGTAATGGGCCAAACTGACACTTCAGGTTTAAGTTTAAATTAGTTGCCTCTTTAAATAACATGGATCAAATAAAGTGCACAGTATTTTGGTACAGGTGTAACACCAGCATTCAAATACAGTGCAAGTGCAATTACCTAACTTGCATTATTCACGTAATAAAATCTTCCATAATGAAAACAACAAATTGGCTGATTTCAGAGTTTGAGCCAAAATCTGCCAAATCCAATCTTGGCCGATTTCGATTGCGCATCCCTAATTCTGACTCTGTTTTATTAAATGAAAGTTCATACAAGCATTTATTTATTTTGGGAGTACAAGTGAGAAATCATTTGTATAAAGTTTACACACTTTTGTAATCGCCATCAATGACTGCAGCGTCCAAGGATATGGATGGTGGTGTGCCTAAAGGTTTAGTGTAAATACGCCCTTAAACAGTGCAGTACAGTCTGGCCCCGGTTGGTCAGGAGAGGAGAGGGCCTCAGA
>JAILXH010238591.1:7697-19466 GCA_023558415.1 Piaractus mesopotamicus | reverse complement strand
TGTGTGTGTGTGTGTGTGTGTGTGTGTGTGTCTGTGTATAGAACCTGAGGCAGCTGAGGGCGGACCTGCACTTGTTGGGGCTGAAGCTGCAGTCGGGCGAGCGAGCCTGCTGCCGTAACACTGATGGAGAGAAACTCCGCATGGCGCTCAGCTCAGCCGACACCACGCTTGCTAAACAGGTACAGCACAGAGTGAAAGCCAAACTTACAGTTCAGTCTAAACTGTGCACGCTGCACAGTTTATGTGGTCTACTTTAAGACTGTACGACATACAGGAACTGTGTTATAGTTTACTTAAAGTGGAATTCCACTAAAGTCTCAAAAGTTCTGCATAATTCTATATCGATGTAAGTCATTCAGAGTGGTTTGGTGTGAAACGCTCTGTTCTAGAGAAACTTACCAGGTCAGAACTGTTCATAGTGGTGGTGATGGGAACCAGACGTCCACCTCTAAAAGCTCCCTCACAGAAAGCACATGCAGGGCGTTGTGAGACAAAACAGTCCCCAAAGAAAATATATTATTTCAGATTTTCCACTATTTTCCATCATTTAATGTAAAACTCGTGTAGGTTCTCTGGTAGTTTTGGATAGTAAATAAAATGTAAATAAAATATGTGTTGTAGCCATGGTGACCCCTGGTTCCTAATACCACCACTGTAAAGGAAACGGAGTCAGTAAGTTTATCTGCGTTGCATCATTTCACATCAAACCGTTCTGAATGGCTGAATTATGAAGAAATGTAGAATCTGTGGAATCTCTCGACATAGTTTGAGATAAGTGTGTGATGGTTTATGCCTGGAGGTAGCACCATGATAACAGTGTTTACAGTTTGAATAGTAACTGTAAGTGTGCTCACCATTTAGCGCTCATTTTCACTGGCCTGACATCATATATGTGGCCATGGTCATTTTAAATCGGTGATTCCGCCAAGCACATGGTTAGCGGACTGACAAATCAGAATACTATTCTCATACATCAGGAGGCATAAAGAGAAGAAATCAGAAACACTTTTCTTGTTTAACAGTTTTAAGCACTGCCTGTCTTTTACTGAACATGATAGGTAATGTTTTATTGTATTTTTGTTTGATCTGTTTTTTTAAGTTACTATATTGTTGCAATTTTAATGGTTGATTTTTTTTCTTTTTTCTTTTTTACTTCTTTTTTACTTTTAAATGAACTATTTCGATTACTATTACTTTTCTTAGCATTTGATATGGTTTTTACTACCCAAATTTTCAGTCTCTGATGTCTGTATTGCCTCGGCTACAGTTTTAGTAAGGGTGTCCCTCAATGTACTCAGTTTAAATAAAGGTTGACTGACTAAATGATCTTGTGGGGTCAGACATGATCTTTTAACGAGAACTGTGAGAAATCTTAGGCTAAATGTGGGTAGGAACATATATAGTAGATAATAGAGCCATGACTAGAGGAATTTGGGGTGTGTGTTAGAGGGGGCGCTCTTATTAGTGCTGGACTTAAACCGTAATCCAGCATCAAAAGTTTAACAGGTTTTCCCCAGATGTGTCCTCTCATGTCAGGCCCTGTGAGACTGGCTAACATGGCACATCTTTTAAAGCGACTGTGGACAGAATTGAGCCTCCTGTATCTGTGGCTGAGCGGTGCTGATCGGGCCGGTATCTCTTAGCCTGCTCACTGACTTGAGCTGCCTCTCATCTCTGATCTCTCTCTCTTCAGGGCCAAATGCTGGTGGAGCTGCAAACCAGCCTGCAGCTGGTCAAAGCTGAACTGCGGCACAAAGACGAGAGCCTGGCGCAGCTGCAGCTGCAGCTGCAGCGCCCCCCTGCGGCCACCACCCCGAGCTCCTGTAAGCGGCGAGGCTGCGGAGAGAACGAACCGCCTGAGAAACGGCAGCTGCTGCGCTCGCTCTTCTCCTCTTCACGTACCCCATCCAAAACCCCACGGTGGGGCGGCATCACCGCACCCTACTCCAGCGTGCTGCGCTCACGACAACCCTCACCTCCCCCCAGCCCCGCCCTCACACGCAGGGTCAAGTATTAAAGGGATAATCTGACCAAACGAACATTAAGGTGGCTAACGGTGGATAAAAGCTAGAATCAGCTGAGGTGGTCTGGTTTGCAATGCAGAGGAAATCGGCATTTTTACGTACACTAAATACCAAAAACCAATATTATGCATTTCCATTGTTAAGCTCTTTTCTAACATTTACTAAAACCTTTTAAGGTTTTAAAGAGGAACTACAACGATTTTTTTCAAAACTTATTTAAATGGTTAAGATCCAAAGAGAGTCATTCAGAACGGTGAAGCGATTCATTGCAGAGAAACGTAACAGGTGTCTTTACAGTGGTGGTGATGGGAAGCAGGGGTCGCCATGACTGCAACACAAGTATAAACACTTTATATCCTATCCAGAACCACCAGTGAACCTACACGTGTCTTCTGAGTTTATATGGAATGTTGATGAAGGGGGAAAATAGTGGAAAATCTGAAAAATAAGATTTCTTTGGGGCCCATTTTGCCTCACAGTGCCCTGTAGATATGAGTTCAAAAATGTTTTAGACTAAAATCTTCCCAAAACTATAACCATTTCATGTAATAGCTTTTAGAGGTGGACGCCTGGTTCCTACCACCACCACTGGGAACAATTCTGGCTCGGTAAGTTTCTCTAGAACAGAGCATTTCACACCAAACCACTCTGAACGACTCTTAGAACTTAACTACTTGATTATGCAGGAATTGAGAAAAATAGTGGTATAAAAAATAGTCCCCTTTAAGCACCTCTTTCGGTTTCTTTTTGCAAAGTTACCTTGTAAAAAGCAAAAAGTTTCCATTTTTGCACAAATGCCTGCTGTGGGAGAGCAAAAATAGTTTAAATTAGACTTCTTTATGCACCAATGCTTTATCTTTGCTTGTTGAGTTGATTTTTTTTCCTTATATTGTGTTACTGTGTTCTGAAAAGATTCATTCATGTACAAATATAGCATTTTCACCCAGCCCTGTGTTGGTGTTGACGTACACACTGCTGTGGTGGTATGAATGTGTAAGTGGTGCACAGTCACTGTTCAGACTATATTACCCACAACCCTGACTCGTCGTGGTGACGGTAACGGTAATAATGCAGTCCACAAGTCTGTGTTTAACTTGGTCAGTATTTAAGTTTTGTTTTGTAATTTCCTATCAGGTTTTACTACACGGCTAACTGGGCAGTGCTGACACTGTTAGAGACTCAATACTGTGGAAGGAACGAATGTCTGAAAATAAAGTCAGATTCTTCTTCTCACATAAACGTATTATTCTTTCTTGTTGGACGCGTTTGACAAAATCTTTGTTGTAGACTGGACAGTGAACAAAACCTTGTGAAATATTTAGCAGGCTGAAGATTCTCCACAAGGGGGTGCTGTTAGCTGACACTGACATGGTGGTGTGTTAGCGTGTTGTGCTGGTGTGAGTGGATCAGACACAGCAGTGCTGCTGGAGTTTTTAAACACCTCAGTGTCGCTGCTGGACTGAGAATCAGAAACATCCAGCCGACAACAAACTGCAGCAGCAGATGAGCTGTTGTCTCTGACTTTACATCTGCAAGGTGGACTGACAAGGTAGGAGTGGACAGTGTTTATGAAGATGACCGCTGATTCGCATCATGGGAGTGCTGCAGTGAGGGAATACGCTCAGCCTTTCTTACACAACAAGACTTTTTAATGAGAATTTGCAAAAAAAAAAAACTTCCAGCCAAATCTGCCTCATTGGTATTGATGGCTTCATTTGTAAGTACTAATCTACTTTCATCTATTTACACATTCTTTAATTAAAGGTATCAGTAAATGAAACTATATATCTGTATAAATGGTTCATACGGAGACGGAACAAGTTTTCTAGAGGGTATGAGTGATAATTTGTCCCCAGAATAGTGATGTGGGTGCAGTGTTCACAGGCTCTGCCTCCAGATCACCATGGACAGCCTTTGTGTTTTTATAAATTCACAGCTGGGGTTTCAAATTTGCCTCATATTGTCATGCTTTGCACACATTTGTTCATTAAACTTGCTGAGGTAACAGAAGCCCAGTGGTTTCTGTTGTAAAAGAGTAAAAAATTTTCTGTTCTTCAAATTCAGGGAAACAAATGTGTGTTTTAATCCAAAGTATGATACAGATGTGGCAGATGGAGGTTAGGCTGAAGAAAAAGAATTACTTCAACATTCAAATTACCAAAACACCTAAAGCAAGATACACAAATAAGACAGGAGTGTCCAGCTCTGGTCCTGGAGGTCCAGTTAGCTCATTCAGCTCTGCAGTTCCGTCACTTGGTTTAGTAGATGTGCCTGAGCAGGAAACAAAATCACCAGACTGTGCCTGACTCTCCAAGAAAGGAATGATGACCCCTGGCTTAAGAGGGCTTTCCCAAACCACTGAACCAGAAATGACCACTCCTATGGCGAATGTCATGGTGTAACGGAGGAGAGGTCTAGCGGGGAAACTCTTCTGACTGGTGTGGTGTTGCTGGACAGAGGATTGAAGACGCTGGGTAAGGACAGATCAGTGGAGGACGGCTCTCCTTGCTCCCGTACGGCTGAGATCTGCCTCAACAAGGCCTTCCCCTCCTCACGCGCCTGGAGAAAGGAAGCAGGGATTCTTTATTACCTGAGTGAGACATTTCTACACAACCACAATTGAACTATCAGAATTTAGCAGATGGACAGTTTGGAGGCGGCACCAGATATCGTTATCGGGCCAATAAGAGAAGAAGATGCTGGATTTGGGAACTGAAGGGGAAAAAAAGGGGGGAAGTTTGAGCATGATGGCCTACTTTTAGAAGCTCATCTTAAGTGAAGGTGCATCGTAAGTAAATAAAAGTAGTAAAAATAGCTCATATTAAACCTCCCGTTTTAAAAAGAATGTCAGTTCAGTCTCGGCCGATACTCAATATCAGCATTCGACATTCAATATTAATCTTTTTTGTCGAATTCAACCTAATCAATTTACAGTCCAACGTTTAAAGCTACCACCGCAGCAGTTCCTCACATCGTCCACAGTCAGCTACCAAACACACGGAAGATGCGCTGACCATTAATAAAACAATCCATTCTGAAACGCTGCTCTACTCAGTAACGTCTTAACCGCCCTGTACAAGGTGGAAGCGGGGCTGAGGGTGCGCCAGCACCCCCAGGTTTAAGGGTTAACTTCAACAGCTAAAATAAAATCAACTGTTCCTACTCTGGGCTCGTTTGAGTGTGTGACTGTGAGAGTGGCAATTGGTTACCGCGCCACACATCAACAGTCTGATAGGGTGTAGTTCAACTCATTTGCATAAAGTCAGTCCAGAAGGAGAGCGAGCAGAGAAATCATGGAAATCGGTGGTATTGATGTTGGTATATTTTTGTCTCTCGCCACGTTATGGCACATCAGGTCATGACGCACTCTGTATGATGTATGATAAAAAAAAAAAATTAAAAAAAAAAAAAATCAACAAAGGCAAATCATTTTGCACGACGTCACTGTCCACGTTACAAATATGCTGCATAGATTTCACCACCCTCCTGCGTAAAAGTCTCAGTGTGATGGTGGGTGCTGTTCAGACTCACATCGTTGTAGTCACAGCAGCGCTGAGCGCAGAGAGAAGCCTCGTCGTACAGTTTGTTCTTGAAGTAGTACTGACCCAGATAGCGCAGAGCGGTGCTCACCTCGGCATGCTCCAGCTGCTCCTGAGAGAGAGAACACAAACACCTCTTACACTGGTTTCAATTATTTGTTCTGTGTGTCAGTGTGAGTCCTGCCTTTCAGACTACTGAGCAAAATATTTCTAGAGAAAAAAAAAAGAGTAACTCTTAAAATTTTACTCTGCGCAACCACAAACATGCAGTATGGTTTCTAGCAGTGAGAGGAAAAAATGACTGCAGTATAACATCATGATATTCTGGAAACACAATCAGTGCACAATCAGTACCGGCTCTACCTAATAGGCTCTACCATATGCTGCTCCCTCCGCGACCCAGAAGGATAAGCGGCTTAGATGACGTGTGTGTGTGTGTGTGTTTAAGTATGTTTCTGTGGTGTTAATGTTACGCCATTTGTTTCCGCCTGGAGTTGAACAACAATCAGCTATTCTGGAGTCTGTCCTATGAAGCAGCTTCAACTCAGACTGACCTTCAGACTTCAGCTTCAGGTTTAGTTACTCAGACTGTGATTAATCCAGATTAAGATACACAGACTGTGATTAATCCAGATTAAGATACACAGACTGTGATTCATCCAGGTTTAGATACACAGACTGTGATTAGTCCAGGTTTAGATACTCAGACTGTGATTAATCCAGGTTTAGTTACTCAGACTGTGATTAATCCAGATTTAGATACACAGACTGTGATTAATCCAGATTAAGATACACAGACTGTGATTACTCCAGGTTTAGATACTCAGACTGTGATTAATCCAGATTTAGATACTCAGACTGTGATTCATCCAGGTTTAGACACTCAGGCTGTAATTAATCCAAGTTTTGTTGCTCAGATTACCAAAATGCATTTCTGTCTTGATCCACAAGATGGTGCTGTTTCTTTTTGGTGAGATCAAAGCTCTCAGAGAGACTGGCTTAGTTTCCACCCATGCATTTTTATGTTTATTTTAACACATCAAACAACACAGCCAAATTTCACGGAAAAGTTGAAGTCGCTGAAGACAAATAACTTTTGGCCAATAAAAAGACATGATACATTTCAACAGAAACATCATATGACTGATCAGTTGGTTCCGTTTTTGATGTAAACCTGGCGAGTGTGTATGCTGTTTACTGACTGTCATTTCAGTGTGACAGAAGATCTGCAATCTCTCAGACTCCATAAACATGGTTCGGCTTACCCCACAGGAGAAGATGTCCTGGATGTAGATGATGTAACACTGAGCCGCGTCGTCCGATTCGTTTAACTGCTCGTGAAGTCTGAACACATTAAAAAGTTAACGGATCATTAATGAAAAGCTGTTACACTGTGAGCTCAGCACGGCCGCTAAGAACTGAAGGAGGAATTTTTCTCATAACATCTGTGTGATTTTATTTATTATCCTTATTTTGAATGGGCGGGGCTAAACATCACAACCTCGAAGAAATTCAAAACGGGGCGTTTTTGCAGCTTAGTTTCCGTGTAGGAAGTAGGAATGAATGGTACATTGCTTTGTTTAAAAATAACTAAACGCAAAGCCAAGGAGAATCAGTTTCCTGTGATATGGACCTTTTAAAATGTTATATAACTAGAACATGTTCTCTTACTTCGCCAGTTTCAGTAGAGCCATCCTCTCCACGTCTCCCACAGAGTACGCTCTCCAGTAACACTGAGAGGGAAAATAAGGGAGAATTATCAGAAACAGCAACCCCCAAGTGTGCATAACCCCCTCACCAACACACACACACACACACACACTCCTGCACCACTACTAACCTTTTTCGCTTCAACTTGCTGAGACAGTTTTTCATAACACTCGCCGAGAGCCACAAGCATGCGAGAGTCGTTCGGCCTGCAGAGGAGAAAAACACACACACATCAGGATAAACACACACACACAGTCACATCCACACACAGTCACGAACACACACACCTACAAGTATAATGATTTTAATTTTGGGCTGGAGGTTAGGGAACCAGTCCTGTGACCGGAAGATCGCCGGTCTGAGCCGACAGTACGTGACTGAAGTGCCCTTGAGCAAGGCACCTAACCCCCAACTGCTCCCTGGTCGCCGTGGATAGGGCTGCCCACCGCTCCGGGAGAGTGCGCTCACTGCCTCCTACTGTGTGTGTTCACTAGTGAATATGTGGCGTTTCACTGCACAGATGGGTTAAATGCGGAGGTGAAATTTCCCCGTTATGGAACTAATAAGGGTCACTTAATCTGATTTGAAATTTTTTATTTTTAATAGATCTACAGAAACAATCCGGAGTCTTTTTACATTCACTTCCAGTATATATATATATATTTTTTTTACTTTTCCTGAATTTTACATTCCAACAGCAAGTGTATTAACATTAACATATAAACACAACGTATAAACATTAACATATAATACCAACATATGGACACAAGGCACATATTAAGACTTTTTGTATCTACTGAATATATCGTATCGAGACACCCCTGTATCACATCGAATCAAATTTTGAATTTTCTATATTGTCACACCCTCAGCATAAACATGATCTAAAAGGCTGATAAACACATACACACCTGAGCTGGTGGGCTTTTCTGTAGTAGTAAAGCGAATAAAAAGGCATCTTGAGGATCTCGTACGTTTGTCCAAGTCCGTACCAGGCTCGATAGTCCCTTTTATTCACTTCAATAGCATGTCTAAAAGATTTTAAAGATACGAAAAGAGAAAATGTAAACATACAGCACATGCATGAGCGCTCACTCCAAACTCATTCACCCTTACAGAGAAAACATGGAGTTCCCGCATTTTATTTTAGACCAAAAAGACAAACAGGGCCTTACACACTTCTGTTCAAACACAGCTTCTTATCTGAACTTTCCATTCCACCTTAAATGATGCAGCTGTTGCATTCTGGCGCCAGACAGACTTCATTTCCTACACAGTGTTTTATTTGCCAAATTTTCCACCCCAGCTTAAATGGTGCTGCTAATACATTCTGCTCCATGCAACACCTGTTATATTTAAGGTGGAACAGAAAATTGGAATAAAAAGCCAGTTTTAGCCTCGTATTAATGCTGATAGATGCTAGACGGTCTAAGAGGTTCCACTGCAGGTCAGTAAGTTACTCAGTAATTAAGCAGGTTTTTGAGCTTCTACTTTTGTACTTCTCCTCGGGTTGTTTTTGGAAAGATACTTTTACTCTGGTCATTATTTCATTACAGGAGCAGTACTTCAGTACTTATACTGGAGAGGTTTACACTGCTCTACCAACGGACAGGACATATGAACATTTTACTGGAAGAATTAATCTCCTGCAAGTCCACACCTGATCTGAATAACTACATTAACGCACTGTGGAACTCTCACTAAGCATCTAGGAGCAACAACAGCTCAGCTACGAAGAAGTAGACCAAGCAAACTTACAGAGTGGAGCCGCCGAGTGCTGAAGCACGTCAGGCATATAAATGGCTCATCACTCACTACAGAGCTCCAAATTGCCTCTGGAAGCAACATCAGCACAAGAACTGTGCACAAGGAAGCTTCCTGAAATGGTTTCCATGGCTGAGCAGCTACACACAAGCTTAAGATCGCTATGCTCAATGCCAAGCGTCGGCTGGAGGGGTGTAAAGCGCCACCACTGGACTCTGGAGCAGTGGAAACGTGTTCTCTGGAGTGATGAATCAGCTTCTCTATCTGTCAGTCTGATGATGAATCTGGTTTTTGTGGATGCCAGGAGAACTTTACCTACTGGGATGCATAGTGCCAACAGTAAAGTTTGGTGGAGGAGGGATAATGGGCTGGGGCTGTTTTTCAGGTTTGTGACCCAGGCCCGCTTGTCCAACATCAGTGTCTGACCTCACAAATGCTCTTTTCACTGAATGGACACAAATTCCCACAGACACACTCCAAAATCTTGTAGAAAGCTTCTCAGAAGAGTCGACGCTGTTGTAGCCACAAAGGGGAGCAACTCCATATTAATGCCTGTGGATTTGGAACGGGATGTCCAACAAGCTCAGGTGTGAGGGTCAGGTGTCCACATACTTTTGTATACAGTGCATATCCATAGTAACCTTTGCAGTGTTTTCAGTAACATTACTGAGGCTGACCTGTAGGCCTGGATGGCTGCTGACGTGTTCTTCATCTCCATGTACTCGTGCCCCATGAGAGTCCAGGCCCCCAGACAGCGCGGGTTCAGCTTCAGAGCTCTCTGGAAGTACAGCGCCGCCTTCTCATGCTGAGAGCGCAGACTGTAGTAATTACCTATACGTTAATACAGGTAGGAGAGAAATGCAGGCGGTTCAGAAGACAGTAAGGCTCAACTCCAGCAGCGCCCAAACCTGTTTACTGGAGATCTATTAAAATTAAATATAACAAAAATTATATTAAAAAAAAAAAAAACATTGTTTTGACATAACTTTTACTAAACTCTGCTACTATAAACTTTTATTACATCAAGACTGAGCTTCAATTCTATCACTGCGTTTGTGCCAGTGTCATCTCACTTAAAAATAAATATGAAAAGTAAATGTTAGAGCACCCCCCATCCCACCAAAAAAGCCCCGGTTTAACTGTTAACCGTGATTATTTTTCAGTCACCTGAATAAGAGGATGCTGATAACGGCACAGGCCTACATCACTGTGTTGTTTATTCTCTGTGACCAGCTTCAAGTATGCAGTGGTGTTGTTTTTGTAATATAAACCCAGTTGCATCATTAGGACTGTGTCCAGTGGCCTCAGGTACTCACCAATAACACAGCATGTCTCCACTCGGTACTTATCAATCTCCACCAGGTTATGGGCCAAATAGCTGAGCTCTGGCTTCATGCTCTGAAAAAAATGAATCAAAATTTAGTTCATTAACAAACTGAATTTAGTGTAAAGCACTTTAAGCAACTGGCATTTATATTCCCAAAAGGGCCACTAGTTTAAATGTGTGTTACTGATGTGAAGCACCAGCATGCAGCACCTCAAAAGATCTAGACAACATGCTTGATCTTATTGGGGAAGGGCATTTCAGTCAAATTTGAAATTTGAATTATTTATTTATTTATGTAAGTTATTAGTGAAAAACTGTAAATCCTCCTGCTTTAAAGTTTTAGGATTAAACAGGTGAAGACTAACTGCTCCATCATTACCGTACAGAAAGAGAACAGCACCGTATGGAGAGTTAGAGTTAGGGCTACACAAACTAAAAAACAAAAAACGTTAATAAAGCAAAGCTTAAACTTAATTTTAGACAGCTGCTTTTATGTCATATTTATTTTATTTATCCATTATCTAATAATGGATATTATTGTCACTGCACTGTCTTTTAAACGGTCATAACAAATATCAGGTTTTATTCAACTCTTTGGTTGGCAATGGGCCAGTTTGGGTCAGCTTTGGACACAGATATGTCAGATTCAGGTGAGTTTTAAACAAAACACTTTTTTGACCACCACTTTACATTTTGTTGACCAAATAATCAGAATAATTAGTGGTCTTACCCTGACGTAGAGAAGGTTGGAGAAAGTGTCCATGTTCTCAATCCGGAACGGATCTTGCTCCCGAAGTTCATTAAACAGATCTAAGGCCTGGTCGATGTCTGTGGTGCAAAAACATCAATATTTCATGCTGAACTCAATGGAATATACAGTACTGTGACACCTGAGAGAATTATATTCATCAGGCCAATAAGTGATTATTGTAATACTAGAATAAATACCAACAACAATAATACAATAAGTAGTGACTTTATGTAAGTTAATGCACTTGCTTTTTGCATTTCCAGACTCCTCCACTATTAACTGTAGCCAAAACCTGGTTGAGGAGAAATCAGGGGCCATATTACAGAAACTTCCTCTCTTTTTGTCTTAAGTTAAGATCTGACAGGTCAAGATAAGATTTATCACAAATTCATATTACAGAAACAAATCTGATCTTGACTTAATTTTATCTGATCAGGCAGCATCTTATCTCCAGTTAAGAAATCTTAACCTACTTGACTGAAGCCGATAATCAGCTGTCATGTCTGTTTCGTAGCAACCGACCATACACACACAGCTATAATGTAAACACGTACTCAAAATAATGTTAAATGTAAGTTACAGCTGCCGTTACTGTTGTGAAAAAGCTCAAACATAGCTAAAGAGTGATAAACTGTAAGTTCTGAATATTGTGAT
>JAILXH010238568.1:5599-15961 GCA_023558415.1 Piaractus mesopotamicus | reverse complement strand
AAAAAAAAAAAAGTTTTCTTTGGGGACTACTTCCCCTTAGAACACCTTTCATGTATCCCTCCACCATGAATTAGTTCAAATAAATTGATTAAAATACATTTTAGATCAAACCTTTGTCACAAAACTATTATAAAACAATGTCTCAGACATCAGGCACTGTATTTATAACCATTTCATGTAATAACTTCTACAGACGTCTGGTTCCCATCACCACGGCTGTGAACAATTCTGTTACATGTTACGTGTTAAACGTGTAATTATGCAGAAATTTTGAAAAATTGGTGGAGTTCCTCTTTAAATCAAAAGCTTTAGATCAGTAATGATACCACTGACATGTTACACCAGTGACAGGTTTTAAAACGTGGCTCATTATTTGTATTACAGTTTAAACATGTAATGTAACAAATCCAGGAAACTCATGAAGTCATTTAAACTGTTCATGAAAAACATAAATGTTAATATGTGTCTCTTCCACAAAATTATCAAATAAATCATAAAGTCAAAAATCCAATAAAACTAATTAATGAACCTGTATACTGAAAATAACACTGACTAAAAAACTGGACATCCTGAGTAGATATCAGTAACATCACAGAGAGAATATTTGATAAAGATAGTAAATAGTAAAATTATGCCACTACAGCTCAGTCACAGCTACAGTGATATTCCCACAGGAAACAGAGAGGTAACACTTTCATACCGTCAGCTAACAATCTTTGTCCCATACAGCAAAGCACAGATTTAGTTTTTAGCCATCATTTTATTACAAGTGTAATCAATGTCAGTGGCATTAAATGTGAAGCCTTAACACCACTGACCATAACACCACTGACAAAATGACTCAAATCTGAGCTTTTCTGCAGAGTAGACATTTTAGTTTCAAAGGCATGTGCTATATGTGTATTTTCAAATACTACATGCCTGTTATTTTGTTGTTTTATTTACATTTTACATTTTATTTTGCATGAGTAACACCACTGACAGAAATATTTTGTGATACATGAAATCATGAAGTCAGTATTTAACCTGATTGCTCAGAATTACTGGAAGAGATCTCACTTACCATGCTCTTCTCTGTGTTAATGGTTTTTCTTGTGAGCTTCCTGTCCATCCATGAAGTTTAAAAAGACTTTTTTTTTCCCAAAAAGATGCTTCTTATCATTGCAACCCCACTGACAAAAAATCTTGGAACTAGGTTTATCATCATAATAAAACTATAAATATAAAATGATTATACATGGCACAGACAATCATGTTAATACATTTTAAAAACACTACCTGAAAAATAAAAATGAAAATGATTGTATTATATTGCATTGTACTTTGGGAACTGTAAGCTCACTGCTGTGACCTGCTGTATCTCACGCAAAGGATAACTACAATCAAAGTTAAAAAATAAGAATGATCTTTTATTTTTGGTTAATTTAACAAAAGAACGAACAATTATTTTCCATCTGTTTTTATGCTGAATCATTTTTATGGCTTCAGAACAGACTCAATGCAAAGGTGTCATGACAGTTTTCTCTAGTTCCTTCCTGCCTTCTTCCTGATTCTTTTCCGCTGGCTCAGTGATGTTGCCAGATGGGACCTTTCTACTCAGCGTTGTCTTTTTTTTTGTGAAGAATCCTGTATGTCACTACCGTCAGAGCGAAATCTCGTATCTCCACTTTTGTCGTTTTTCAGTTTTTGACATAATTTGAAAAAGCTTGTTTCTCTTTACATAATGCATAAATTTCACAATGAATGGACCAAAAGAAACGGCCCAAAATGACTTCAAAAAGTCTGGTTTCATTGACTTACATTAGAAGTAAAGTAGGTTTTTTTTCTTCTCCTGTAAAGTCACCATTTTGGGGATGCAAGGTTTTGTTCCGACAACAGTCATATGTTTATGATGCAAAAATTTATCTGTGCCTGCAACATTTAACAATTAATTCCTGCAGTTCAGCAGATCCATAAACTGAGGCCTATCAGAAACAAATGAGTCATGCATAACTTCTGCTTTATGTGGAACGCAGTGCAGGTTATGTAACATGCTTTAGGCTGAAATGTTTGCGTGGCATTTTCTCAACTGTTGGATAGCATAAAATGGAAGAGGACGATGATAGTGATGAGTGGTTTAGACGGTCCTATTCACAGCTTGGCAAAGCTGATTGAACAGACATATGCAAGAGTCCATACGTGTAGATGATAAGCTCGGTGTTTGTAGTGTACAGGATAACGTCAAGAGGGAAGTGTGGGAAGTAAATAAAGAGAACATTATGAAAACTCGGGTGTGTTTCAGTCTTCAGGCTTCACTGAGCATTTCACTCGTGCAATCTGGCAACCCATCCCTTTAAAACATTCTCTTCGTGACTCTGCTTACTTTCGGTTTCAGCTCACCAGAGTTTCTGTCTGCCAACTGCTAAGTCATTAACCGATAAGAAATCAATATGAGGTTAACAATGAAATAATGGGTGAGTCATCGCTAATCCACATTTACACTCAACAGAGTTTTTAAAATGTAAGGACCTTGTTTTGTCAGTGCAATAGAGAGAAGTCAAGAGCAAGTTGTCAGCTTAGAAAAAAGTAACAGTATGGATGCTGCTGAATGACGAGCAAGAATAACAGCAAGTACTGAAACAAGCCAAGATAGGACTATAATTATAGTCCTCATAGTTAACTACAGTTATTTTATTTATAGTTACTATATTTATAGTCATTATAGTCCTTTAGCTTTTTCTTTTTTTTTTATTTGTGATGTGACAAAAGAGACATTGGAAAGACTAGACATTCTTAGACTAGAGATTCAGATTTACCTATTTGGCACACCTTGAAGATTCATATAGCCGGTCATCCACTGCACTTCAGTGCAAACATTAAAATGGTGCTGTAAATCAAGACCAATGTACAAAAGTCCACATTTGCGCTGCAAAAGTGGGGAAATTATTTTATATTCTTTGCAACTGGACTATATCTGTACTCGTCAGAGTAGACTGGCTATTATGCCAGGCTAATGTGCACTTTCAATAACAGGAAGAGACAGAACTGAAGTCTAGGACTCTGTGATACTTCTTCCTCTTGTATATTCTTGTCATCGGACACATGCACTGCATAAAGAAGCCGCTGCATGATGTCACACACAACAGGAAGAAGCCACAAGCTACAAAGAGAACAATATAAGCAAATCTGAAAGAGGTTACTAATATGTGGTGCTTTACGTTGTGATTTTATGAGGTAAACTGTGAAAGCTTATTATGTGAATCCTGAAAAATTCTGAAAATTACAGTTACAAAGGATGATTTGTACATCACTAATGCATAACGACCTTTCTGTTTGAGAAGTAGTAACAAACTGCGAGGGTATAAAACCTGTCATGCTTGCTAGTGTTTGGCTCTCTAAAAGCTCCCACTCCTAATAGGTGGCCCTAATAAGTCATTTAGAATGCATTTGGCAGTACATAGCAGGCCTGGATCATCCCATGAGTTTTATGGGTGTGCACCCAGGGGTCTGAGAAAGCATTCATGTCAAAATCTGAACAACTGCTTTGACTCATGGTGGGGCCAAAGAAGATTCATGAAGAGTATATCTGTATAGCACCACAGCTACTAATTTCAACTTCCCAGTTAAAATCTCTACAACATTACTGAACACTTCATTTTCTTCTCCAGTCACATCTTAGCAATTGTTTTAGCTTTCAGTTTTTTTTTCTGTGAATGTACTTTAAGCTCCACACAAAAGAAAGCCAGATCTGATACCTTGACAGAGTAGAAGATACTTATTTCCAAAGTCAAACACAAAAATCAAAAAATGTATCAGCACCAGTGTTCTATGAATAAAGTCATCAAAGGTAAGATAGAGAGAGTTCTTCAGCATTTTTCATGCCCGCCATGGCATGGAATGCTCGATGATTAGATTTTGAAGTTTGCTGGTCTTATTCCTCATCTTTGTTGTTACATCTCAGCTGTTTGACACAGCACATTTGGAAACTGGACTATCTAGCAACTTACTTTATGCAATCAGGGCAGGTCAACACTGTCACTTCTGGACAAAATGGAAAAGAAAATCTTAACAATATGCCACATACAATGCAACCTGTTTAGATTTAAATGTTTATATTTATTGGCTAGTTCTGTTTAACACAATTTAAATGTAATATTAAATAGGCAACAAATATATTATGAATAATTTAACTTTACATTAGGCTACAATATACAGTTCAAGATGCTTGTTTAAGTAAACAGGCTAAGTGAATTAAAAAGTACATGAATACACACCAAAACTGTGCACAGGAGCCTAGTACTTGAAGATCTGAGCCTGGTATAAAGTTCTTATTAACAATAACCTAAGAGAGGAATTTAGTTTTTTTAGTACATAAAACAGCTTATCTTGCATTCTGTTGCATGTTATTAGAAATACAGTGTTTTTTTTTTGTTCATTAAAAGTTTGTAACTAGTTTTCTTTCCTTAGCAGAGAGTAAGGAGGGATCACCCTGCCATTGAAGTACTCAGGTCAGGAGAAGTTTCAGCTTGCAGTTCTGGATACGGCTCTTCAGATTCCATTCAATGTAAAAACTCAGACAGTGAGACAACCACACACGACAGTGAGTATCATTAATATACTCTGATTCAGTTTATTCAGTTGCGTGCAAAAGTTCAGGCATCCCTGGTCAAATGACACACTGCAAAAAAGGATATCTTGGCAAGTAAGAAATCTTAAATTTCGTAGATATATTTAATATTCATCATTTTCAGATTATTGTGGCCACATTCAAAGATTATTTAACATATTTACAGATACTTTTTTGTATTATATGATTTTAGCAAGTAAATTATGTCGCTATACTGGCTAAAAATGCCTAAAAATAATTTAAATAATCTTAAATAAGGCAAGAACAATCTTAAGATGAAGAATATTAGACATATCAACTAAATTTAAGATAATCTCTCTTGCTAACATACCATTTTTTATTTTCTAAGTGAAAATATATTAACACATCCTCTACAGCAGGCATGGCAAACTGGGGATCTTCCAGGCTAAAGTGCTGCAGAGATCAGCGTTTACCCTCATCTATTGCTCTGAATTCAGTTCATGAAGGCCTTGCTAATCAGCTGATGAGCTGAACCAGGTGTGTTTAATGAGACAGTGAGCTGAAGTCTGCAGTGTTTTGGCCCACGAAGACTGGGGTCTGACACATGTGGTCTACAGAGAACACTTAAATATGAACACACTTAAATATGAAATTAAGTCAGGGGCGATTCAGATCAGAGCTTTGGGGGTGCTGAGCGCCCAATGAGACCCCCCTCCTTTTATATCATGTCTTCTAGCATTCTGTAACATTAATTAGCTGATACCTATACAGACAGTACTCGTCTAGCACCTTGGCTTTAATATCAACATATAGGCCTACCAACGGCACAACAGCTAGCTTCTCTAACTCGATTTTAAACAGTGGATGGTTAAAGATTGACAACCTGTAACATTAGCTTGCTAGATAAAGAAACATCAGCTAGCTAACAATAACAACATAAAGAGTGATCTGTGATTCAATGCAGCAAAAATGAATGAAGTCTCTAGCTTTAATAGCACTTTAACAAGTACTTTAATCAAATGCTCACTACCCAGCTAGCCATTGCCACTTACCAGCACCAGCTCAGTTGGAGCTGATATTTGCCCCTGGTCCTTCTGGTGTGCCACTCCGCTGTGCCAGAGAAAAGCGGGTTCACCCTGGTTCTCCTTATGTTCAGCAATGAGCATAGGACGCCCACGGAGCAGGTCTTTGAAAGTCCACTGTGGTCTGAGGAGGACAGCACTACTGGAGCCGGGTGTGCTGAGGAATGGTGTATCGGCTCTGGGCAGGTCGACGGATTGGTGTAGTTCACAGAGATAGACTTTCCCCATACTGGCGCAGTGAGTGGGAAACTATGTCAGGCCTAGAGGAGCTGTCACCTCCGGTCTGGCCCAGAACATAGGGGTGGGAAACACCTGGGGCCAATAGGAACGCTTTTTTTTAAGTGCCTTTTGAACATGCATATGGATATACCTGCATGAAAACAGCGTCATGGTTATTACTTGAGTGATGAATACTATAAAATAACTGTTTGGAGATTTCCAGTGAAACTCCATTCTTACCCCAAAGTCTAGTTATAAGACTGTAGAATTCTTCTTCATGCTTATTGCTAATGCTAATTTACCTACTTGTTAAGAGTTCTCTTCCCAACACCACCATCACATGTTATTACAACTGTATTTTTTACTTTGCTACACTATAACTAATCTCCACCTTATATTCCCAGGGAGTGAAGAGGAGTCAATTTAAACAAATCTCACCCCAAAGGTCTGGAATCAGCTGTTCAACATTTACTCCTGACTTATCGCCTACGGGAAGGAGTAAAAGCATCAACATATCACCACGCTGTGAGTGTCACAGACATATTCTATCGAAATATTGTTTGTTTTATGTAATTAAATACTCTTGCTGAAGGCAAAAGCTGTAGCTAATACAAGAAATGTATTTTTATGGTTTTCAGGACAAAGTTGTCTGAATTTGACCCTTTAAAAGCATTTTTGGTAGTAAACTACAAAAGAAGTCTTGAATAAATTAATGGCAATTTTATTTTAAATATGTTAAAACTTATTACAATATGTAAAAGCATTCATTTATCAGATTAAGCCGCACTACAGATATCCAAAGCAGATGCCGTATGTTCATTAACTGTATTATTCATCAAGTTCAAGTTGCAAGAAAAAGAGCGCAGATTTGACTGCTTTTAATGATGTTTGAACTACTCTGCAGCTGATTCATGACACTTTCATATGATGTGGAAATGAGCAGAGATTTCAGCGCAAATGATGAATCAGCTTCACTGCATGAAATCAGTAGTAGGAGATGCCACTGGGTCAGAATTTGTGCTGTATGCAAAGATGTGCTGTGGTCTCCGTCCTCCCCTGTTAACAGAGACATTTGCTATAGTTTAATGTTGTTAATGTTATGGTTCTCTTAGCTTTGTTGTTGTGTTAGATGTGTGTGTGTGTGTCAGCAAGAAAGGCACATGACAACAGACTGAACCCCCCCCACACAAAACCTCACAACTAAACCCACACTCTGACACGTAACACAATAAACACATATACATGACTTGTACTAACATATAAAACCACACACCTCACCCCGAAGGTGATCCCCTCCACACAAACCCCCTAAAAACACCCACACCCCTGCACATAACAACAGAATAAACACATATACACAACTTAAACTAACAACAACCAAAAACAGTCCCATTTTAGGAGAGCGCGCTCATACCATGAGCCTTTGAATGTGGCCATCTGTATAGCCATGCCTCCTGAGACTCAGGAGCCAGTGCCAGCTGGAGGCAGGACACTACAATAAAAACACTATAAAAAACCCCATCAATCTGAAGAATGATTTCACCATGCAAAAGAGCAGCACTAGATCAGAAACAGAGGTGCCCCATCATTTCAGAAACATACAGACTTCGGAGATTATTGTCCCCTGTGAAACTTTTTTTTTTGTTTGGCTAAAAAAAAGTCTTTCACTAGTAGAAAATGCCCTGACTCTCATGATCCTTCTGGAGATACACAAGAGTTTATAAATGCTGTAATTATCAAAAAACTGTATGATAGGGAGAAGTTTACCAGAGAGCCTGTAGTGATTATTCTCTGATAAGGCAGGAGCATCCAGGACCAGCGAGAGGAAGCAGATGCTCACATGATTTCAAAAAATATTTGCTCCAAGAAGTTAAAGTGTAACTGACAGAGGTGTGGACTTGAGTCATATGACTTGGACTCGAGTCTGACTGGAGTCACAAATTTGATGACCTGATACTCGACTTGAGAACATCGAGAAAGACTTGCGACTCGACTTTAACTTGAACACCAATGACTTCAACGTTAAGACTCGGAAAGACTCAAGAAAGTGGAAGAAACATGGTTAGAATCTGACTGCAGATGGCTGTAGAGTCGATCATTTTTCTTGTGAATGGATTCGTTTCCTACCGTAAACTGAATAAACAGCAGCAACGTCAGATGTCCGTTACTGTGGTTATGCGCGGTTTATTTTATTTCGGAAGACAAGCGAAGCGTTTAGAGTTCAACTTCGCCTCCATAAGCTGGAAACCAGCAATGCCCTCAGCACTTAAACTCACCAGGCAAACTGACCATTTTCCTCATGATAGCAAAACAAAAGAACAAAAGAGACACAGCTCTCTCTGTCTGACTGATTTTAACAGCATCTGCGGGTAAAACAAGCGCAATGTTCACCACGAGGCTGAAGTTGGCTTCTTCTTCGCTGGCTTTGTATTGGAATTTGCCGTTCCACCTTTAATGGTGCAGCAGCGAGGTGCCGGAACGTAACTGCTGCACCATTTAAGGTGGAATGGCAAATTAGACTAAGAAGCTGCTGATGAAAAAAGTCAACTTTACTTCGTACATTCGCCAACATTATGTTGTCTTTTCTGTAAACTTTGTTCAGCTCTGTCATTTTGGTTTCTGTATTTGTTTAAATTCAGTTCAAATGCCGTTGTTTTTAGTTGGCTTTAGTTTTAGCTAGTTTTAGTGCTGAGCTAGTTTTTTTAATCCTATGTGTCCAGTGTTCCCAAAATGATCAAAAATGATCTTCAAATATAAAGTTTTTTAAATTAACTTAAGTAGTACTTTTACAATTCTTTTCATGTGTGGCACTACTCTTTATGTATGTCTGTCATGCACTCTTAAGAAGGATAGCTCTTCAAAGGTTCTTTGGTAAAGAAAACAGTTCTAAAAAGAACCATGAACACTTGAAAAACACTTTGCATTATTAAAGGGTTTATTGCATCATGAAATGGTTCTTTACATTGATGGATAATGTCCTGTAGATGGTTCTATATAGAACCTTTTTGAAAAGGGTTCTCCTAGAACTGTATTACAATGCATGACATCGTAATAATAGAGGAACCCTTTAGGTGCTATTTTGAACGCTTTTCAAAAAGGTTCTATATAGAACCATCTACAGCACATTCTTAAGAACCCTTTCATGATGCAAAGAGCACTTTCACCATGCAAAGGATTCTTTGAGTGTTTTTAGAACTATTTTCTAACCCTTAGAGAACCATCCTTTTTAAGAGTGTGGTTATCTGTGTACCATGGATTCTGTTGGAAGGGTAAGAAAAAAAAAATGAATGAAAAATGAATATACAGCCACACACTGCTAACATGCTGTCATTAAAAGGCTGTATTACTGTTACCTTTTTTTGATGTTATGGCCTTAAATTAGCTGAAGAAAGCAGACTGACTTGTTTAGGACTCAAAGATTAGGACTATTGACTTGGGACTCGACTTGAGAAAATCTTGACTTGGGACTTGAGGGTCAATACTTGAAACTTACTTGTTACTTGCAACTTAGTGACTTGTTCTCACCTCTGGTAATTGAAAATTTGAATATACTCATTTTTGTGTATGAAATTTAATTGAGGCTTTAATTCTGCCGGGCTGATCACTAATAAAAAGTTGTGTGTATTTTTTAAATACAGTGGTATTTAATAAAGTGGTGTTCCTCTCGTTAATAAAAATGCAGGTGTTTTAAAAATCTGTGAATATGAATTTCAGGGAGGGAATCAATCCTTCACAGCTCCACCATCCATGTGATTTTTCTATCATCCACACTGTGTAAAAATGTACAGGCTGTATCAGAGACTCTCTGTGGGGTCATTAGGAGATGCTGCGGTTGGTTAAATCTGGACTTTAAGTGATACAGTGAAGGTTCACTCATTCCTCTCAGTAGGCCAGAAAATACGAACGCAAGAGTAAGCATTACAGTTACATTCACACATAGTAACTAATATACCAGTGGTCTTTAATATCTTTACTGTACATAAATCTCTGATTTAAATCACGTTCTTGCGGTTAAAGACTTATTTATGTCTTCTCTGAATAAGTTTACTTTTGTTTATTAGTTTACCAAAAACTAATGAGAATTAGACTAAACCTTTTACTTAGTCATTCTAAATTAAACCCAAACTTGTTTATGTATGGCTTTTTAATGATTTTTTTAATGTCAGACCTTATTAGGCCCCATGGTGTATTCATAATAAAATATTAAACATAGCACGCTCTGTATGCAGCAGTATATTGGACAGTATTGAGGCGGAATGTTGTTCTAGAGTATTGTTTTAACCTCTGCAAGCATATGATAGAGCAGGTTTGTCTAAAAGCATATATTATCATGGTAACTGAGCAGGGTTTAAGATTAGCTTTTTCCGTGGAACCGAAATTGATAAAAAATAGCTGGGCTTACTGAAAAAAGGCAGGCTTATTGAGTTAGCTCACTTTGTGGAATACCCCCTGTAAAGAATAAAATGGGAAACAAAAAACAAAATGTCTTAGTTT
>JAILXH010238492.1:5304-15989 GCA_023558415.1 Piaractus mesopotamicus | reverse complement strand
CAAACACTTATGTTATGATCTATTTAATCCCAAGGCCTAAATTTCCACTTATAATAATAATATATAATATTTTTTTGTATGCTTTTTAAAGGTTTTTTTAAGATCTTTTTTTTAAAGATATTTGTACTGAAAAAAATCTGACCCACATTTTCCTGTCACTACTGAAACACAAAGAGTTTTAGTCCATAGGCGGAGCTTTATTTTAGCCACACCCCTGCATTTTAGAGCAGGAAGTGAGACTGCATCCCTGTCCCTCATGGTCACATGTTGAGCAGTTAGATCCCACTGTTTTGATGTAAATGTGTCCCAAAGACTGAAAATGTATGTAACATTAAGAATTATCATTACCGAAACACAGATTTTCTGCAATTAATTTAACCTTTTTATCTTTTAATTAAAAATTTAACTTTTCACAAATGGTGTACAACTGTCCACCCAAGCTGTGGTTGCTAGTCATGTACTAGCTGTCTTTTTTGAGTTATGCTCAAATTAGCTAAAATTGTCACTATCGAAACATTTGCTAAAGTTTTGGTAGTGTTATGATTGTTTTGTTAGTGGTACAATGGAATATTCAATCATTTATTTTAATAAGATAAGCATAGTTAACGTACAAGGTCATTCAAAGCAAAACGATTTTAGTCTAAAGTCCTAAATGTGTTTTCAACTCTGGCTTTAAATCAATTTAGTAGAATGATCCATACATTTATACATAGGTTAGTTAGTCAGTTGTGATAAAATGCTCATGCAGGTGTCGTGTAGACTTATGAACATTGCCCATCAGTAAAGTTTAGCAAAAAAACTCATAATTAACACAAGTGCAGTTTTCCAGTGATTTTTTCCTTGTATAGATCTTAAACGTGATGAAATCACAAGCAACTCTGAACATGTTACACTATTGAGTTCAGATCATTTAATGGCCACTCAGTTAGCTGCTTATAAAACATTTCTAGCTATCCTTCTCTTTGCAAAGCTCAAAGTGATGACTCAATTGGACAATGTCTACATCGCATGCTGGTGATACAGAAAAGATATTTAATCACCATTTGTGTGCATGGCCATCCCTCCCTGTGTTGAGTCTGCTCCCTGCATCAGAATGTGCTCAGCCAGCGTGGCTCGCAGGGCTACTTCTAAGTGTTAAGTTGTAGGAATTTTTCTCTTTTTCATCTCGTAGCCTGGGGAATCTCGGCGGGTAGGAGACTCATTTCCTCATCAAACAGTGCGCGAGTGATTTGGAATATTTATGAGGGCTCCAATTTAAGTTAAACATTTAACAAAAAAGCATCCGATTAAAATTATACAGCAGAAAGAGTTAAAGTCCCCGTGGGGGGGCCTGGGGTAAAAACTGAAGCAGGAAACAGGTTGAATTAAAGCAGGATTTTACTGAGAGGGGCAGTAATTCTCTCTCGCTCTCCCTATGTAATCGTTATCAGTGCAGATTTAAAAGGTGTTAATGAATTTGTATCAGCTCAAAAAAACATGTCTAATGTAAAGCTTAAGATGCAAATCTTTTCAGCTGGAACATCATCATAATTGTGTGTAGACTGTCAGATGATATCTCAGTGAAGGAGATAGATAAGACCAAGGCATTGATGTACAACTCAGAGATTCATTAATTACCAGCCAGTTCAGAAATTGAGGCCTAGCATTAGCACGGAGAGAAATCCATATCACGTGTAAACCTATGACTTAGTTTTGACATGATCTGTAAATAAGAATGAAAAAAGTGTTAAAAAAAAACAAAAACACACATCATAGTACATGTTACTTAAGTTGTCATGATTATGTCTAGTAATATAACATTGTCATGCTACCATTAGTGTTAACTGCCATGACAGATGTCACAATGTTTGATTGTTGTTGATTGTTAATTAGAGTGCACAGCAAAAATTAGCAGGTGACATAATCTCAAACCTTATGGCTCTGTTATATCACTGAATTATTATTTTTTTATTAAAAAAAAAGAATTGAATCTGACATTACAACTCAGGACAGCATATAACATCCAAAATAACATGTTTATGACATAGTTATGTCAGTGTTATGTAGCAGAGTTCAAATAAAGTGTTTTAAGAAAATAGTTTGCATGGATCTATATGTGTTGGTTTATGTTGCAATTTGCTTAAGTAAAGCTAGATTTAGTGTGTTGTTAGCAGAATTCTAAACACAAAATTTTAAAAAAACCATTGACGACATGCTGCTTTAAGAATATGAAAGCAGAAATTAAGTTCAACAAATATATTATTTTATTTGCATAGAAACACGATTTCATCCACTCTCTCAGGTGTTACTTGAGTATTATATACTTCAGCCTAGTAATTGTATTTACATCTTGGTCTTTGAACTATACTTTTCACAGTGTAGTTCACGCATGTCAAGTTACACTCCTTTCCATTTCCAGTCTTCCCTCTGACTCTGCTCCTCACTGTATTTTTACACTGAGTGGGTAGAGACGGGCTGCTGTAGCACTTCAGTGCCAAAGTGACTCATGCTTGCTCCAGTTTAATCACCCCTCCCTGGGGGTCTTCTGTGGATCTATGAATCAGGTAGGGAGAGTGGGACCTGGCTGGTTTGATCAGCAGGAAGATAGACAGGCACTCTGGCCCGAGTGTGGCCTACATAAATGATAATGGTACCACTACAGGCCATGTTATGACAAGCTGGACTGTGTGATGGAGGCTGGTCAGACATCCATAGAGGTCCAGCTCCCATTGGGATGCCCCGTCTCTCCTCCCTAGGAATGGGTTTAGGGGCGTTATATAGACTAGGACAGGAAGAAGTGTGAAGGATTTGTGCCACATACACTATGCACTTTAAAGGGGATTTTTTTCTTTTTATTTCTGCATGCATAAAACAGTCATTGAGAGGGGTTTGATGTGAAATGGCACATTCTAGAGAAATTTACTGATCCAGAACTGAAGTGATAAATACTAGACATCTGACGAGTTTAATGCATCTAAAAGCTCCCTAACAGAATGTTAGTACACAAAATTGTTATGAATATGTTTCCTGATGTCTGAAATATTGTTTTATGGTAGTTTTGAGATAAGGCCTAGACAATATTTTTAAAGTGCATTCATGGTGGAGATCTACATGAAGGGCATTGAAAGGCTAAATACAACCAAACTTTACGTAGTGTCACTGTACAAAGAAAAACAAGTTATCTCCAGAATAGTAACTTTACAGGAGAGGGCAAAAACATTCTTAACTTTGGATATAAGTTAAGGTAAAGAGTCATTTTAGAGCACTTCTATTGATTCATTCATCAAGAAATGTTCACACAATGTAAAGTACATCTGCCATGTGCAAATGATGTAGAAAATAAACATTGATAAAAGTGTAGATACTTTTTTTTGGAGATTGAAACTGTAAAATCACAGAAGACACTACTTCCTAGAACTTATACATTATGTTCTTCAAACTTTAAAGATGTTTTCACACTCACACATCTCCCTTACAAAAATGGTTCTGTAAACAACCTTTCATTGAAATGTTTTCTAGGAAAACAAAAGTTTTAACCTGATGAGAAACTATAGCACATAACTCAGTTTTGGTCAAAATATGTATAAAGGGCATAATTGATCTACCTAGTTTTGAAAAGCACCAAGAACATAGCCCAACTCAGAAACTGGAATTTTTAATAAAATGCCTCTATACGGTGCTTAATTTCTCATTATGTCAACAGTATTTTACCAATGTTTTGTAAAGGTTGTCTAACCTAGCAAGAGCTAAGAAGGTACAAACCTAAATTCTGTTTAATCTTTACCTGTTAACCTAGGCTAATGATTCAGCCATGGGCCCACATTTGGCACTTGCAGTCTAAAGGGTTAAAGTTTTGATGTTTTACGGTATGAAACTTTACCATTAATATTTTACCTTATGAACTTCGTTGTTTATTTATTTTGGTTTTTTTTTGTAGTATTCATTGTTTGTTTGTTTTTGTTAATGCGTGCTATCCATCACAGAAGCATGTAGGTTTTTAATGCGGTGTTGTCTGAGGGATCGAAGGTCACAGGCATTCAGTTGTGGTTTTACGTCTTGCCCTTTATACACATGTATTTGTCCCTGAATCTTTTGATGATCTTATGCAGGTTGGTGGATGAAATACCTAAAATCTTAGCAATAGCTCATTGATGAATGTTCTTAAACAGTTGGATTATTTGCTGATACATTTTTTGGCAGATTGGTAGGTCTCAGCCCATCAAGGACTAGGCTTGCTCTGGATGCTTCTTTTATACCTAAGTATAATTGCATCACCTATTTAAGAAGCTTTTTGAACAACTGCACAGTGTTTAAAATTAGTCTTAAATTGCCCTGTCCCAGTTTGGGACTGAGGTTTGTATTGTGGGCAGAGCAAGAATAGGTCAATTAGAAATACTGTATGTGATGGAGCCACAGTAACATTTCAACTGCTGCTATTTAGTAATGAAAATGATAAAACTTACTTAAACACTTAGCACTTATTTTTTTTCCCAAGGAACATCTACACTTCCAGTTAAAAGGACAACTGCTGTGCTGTTACTGGAATAAACGCAGTGTGCTGTGGCATCTCCTCGCAGTAGGAGTTCACCTTGTGTTTGTATTATGTGTGTGGCAGCCTTCAGGGCACTCACTGATGCCTACTCCACTGTTCTATAGCCTCGGGCCATCATATGCTGCCCGCTATGGCTCCTGGCCCAAACTGCATGTGGGTGGGGGTGTGTATGTGTGTCCCAGCATGTTTATCTTTCTTTGCGTCGAGTGCAACTCATCATGCTTGTGTCACTTGTCAATTCCACTCATGCATCTCCTCAGAGACAATGCACTGCAGTCTGTCTGTCCATGCATGCATGCAAACACAACCACCCTGCACTGGTAAACATTGTTTGGCTGTGCTCCCTGCTGGAGAATCACACGCAAATGTAATGTATGAATATGGTTTGCCGGAGGGTCAAGGATGCCATTGCGTTTTGGTACACGATCATATGACCTGTTCAGAGATTCCTGGAATCGTTTTGTCTTTACTCATAAATTCCATTGTTTGACATGATTGTTTTCCATTAAATGAAAGGAGAGCCGTTGTCTCCAGAGATTTTGAAAGAGCCGTTTTCACTGCTTATGTCGCAATAGTTCTGTTAAACAGTTACTTTATAGAAAAGCTTAGAAGAGTCTATTTAGACAAGCATTACTTATGGTCTTAATCATCCTCTGGAAAAAGCTCAGTGCTGACATGCTCCAGGATACACTGGTGTCAGTTGGAATGCTAACACATGCACATGGAGTTTGAAGAGAGTAATTGTGAAGTGTCTATTTACACATTGCAATTTGTCATTCTATGATTACAGACTGTAGTCCATCTGTTTCTCTGCATACTTTAGCCACCCTTTTACCCTGTTCTTCAACGGTCAGGATCATTCTCAGCAGTGCAGTGACGCAGACGTGGTGGTGGCGTGTTAGTGTGTGTTGCACTGGTATGGGTGGATCAGACACAGCAGTGTTGCTGAAGTCACTGCTGGACTGTGAATAGTCCACCAACCAAAAATATCCAGCCAACAGCGTCCTGTGGGCAGCGTCCTGTGACCACTGATGATGGAATAGAGAATGACTAACACAAACTGTAAAGCAATAGATGAGCTACTTTCTCTATCTTTACATCTACAAGATAAACCAACAAGGTAGGTGTGTCTAATAGAGTGGACAGTGAGTGGACACAGTCTTTAAAAACTCCAGCAGCACTGCTGTGTCTGATCCACTTGTACCAGCACAACACACACTAACACACCGCTACCACGTCAGTGTCACTGCAGTGCTGAGAATGATCCGCCACTCAAATAATACCTGCTCTGTGGTGGTCCTGTGGGGGTCCTGACCATTGAAGAACAGGGTGAAAGGTGGCTAACAAAGCATGCAGAGAAACAGATGGACTACAATCCGTAATTGTAGAACTACAATGTGCACCTATATGATAAGTGGAGCTGATAAAATGGGCAATAAATATAGATGCCAGGCAGATGTACTTAATAAAGTGCTCAGGGTTTTTTTTTTTAATCTTGTTCTATGGTGGAGAGGAACATACAGGGTGTCGTAAGGCCACATAGCCCCAAAGAAAGCTTATTTTTCAGATTTACTTCTATTTTACCACTATAAACATTACATATAAAAACACAGAAGACAGTAAATAATACAATTACTGCATTTAAAGGACATTGTAAGGTTCTTTATCTCATTTTTTACACCGTTTGACAACATCAGCTGCTTTTGTACATTATATGAACACTTTTTTACATTATATGGAAAATAATAAACATTTATACTAGCATTCAGTTAAACTAAAGGGGAGCTCCACTAATTTTTCTAAATTCATCTTTTTTCTCACTATTTTCCAACATTATATTATAGTAAAATTATGTATTTGTGTTGTACTCTGATTCCTATCACCACCATTGTATCTGAGTTGGTTTCTTTTGTACCATTTCACATCAAACCATTCTGAATGATTTTGTTTACATCTCAATTATGCAGAAAATTTCTGTTTAAGAGAGTTTACTTTTTGTATAAAGTGTCCATGTTGGAGATATGAGGTTTTGTTATGACTGTGATGTGTTGTATAGTAGGAGTTCTTTAACATCAAGATGGTGGGATGAACAGATTTTAGAGCCTGGTGACCTCTGGGTGATCTCCTCTACAGTTTGCTTGTCGGCAAGTTTGTTAGAGTTGGACTGCATGGCACAGATGTCTTTCCAAAGCAGTGGGGCTGTGATTAGCTGACACGGCGTGTGGGTTTTGCAAGCTGTACTATTCTGGGACAGGGTGGTCAGGCTGAAATGGGAATGAAGGTATTGATCCTTTGGCCTGGATGAGAATGATGCACCACAAGCTATTTTGGTAGCGGGGGGGAATTCGTTGCCTTTGAGTGCATTATGCAATATGACGTAGATAAGCTCAATGATATTGGCTCTGACACAAAATGGCTGCTTTATCACATGACCTCTAAACCACCCGAACCAAAATAACAGTCCCCTTTGCCCTGGCTCTGCGAATGAGAGATGACTATAGTTCTTCATATTCTCTATCTATATATCCAACCTTTAGCCAGCAAAGCAGGTACTACTTGAAGTCAGCCGTTGCTATATATAGGACACTCTTACATGCATCTCATCAAATATGAGTCATAGTGAATACGCATGCACTTTCTGAATATGCACTATAGTCTGTTTACTTTACTGTGTGGTTTACTGACCTGTGATAACTGTGATATTCTTAGTAGTGATGTTAAAAAACTAAAAATTAACTGCTTTTAAAAATACGGACGACAACTTTTGCTTCAAACTGCGATTCTCAATATATTTGTCCTCCCACTGTGCCTTGTGGCTGACAGTGATGAATATTTGGCCAAAAGTTTGTGCTCTACATAATGATTTTCCTTAATGAAAATGGATTAAGGCAAGGGGGGTGTGGTTAATGTGTGTGGAATGGTGTGTTGTGGGCTTGATAGGGTTTACACCCCTCTAAAAGGCCATCCATGGGTCAGTGCACCATGCAAACTCACCACTCTGGCAGCCTGTTTGCCCCTTTTGGTGATAATAGAAAGAACATAGAGCTTTTACAGTTCCCTAACCATCTTTGCGATTCCTTTACCCCAACAAATGTGTTCTTAATGGAAATATGCACAGCTATTTTTTCTTAAGCAGTTTATCTTTAATCGATTATAAGTTAACAGCAATTGACCTTAGACAACTGAAGATATCTTGTGTAATTCTGTAAAATACTGTCCATTAGAACTGGACGATATTAATGAAATTCATTATCATGATATTTTCTAAATTGTCACTGTCAGAACAAAACCTCATATTCCCAAGTAAGTACCTTTACAGGAGAAGCAAAAAATGTTCTTAACTTTCAATGTAAGTTAATATAACAAGATATTTCTAGTCATTTGGAACGTTTCTGTTGGTCTGTTCATCATTAAATACTGACAGTGCAAACAGCTGTTTTTTTTTTGTTTTTTTTTTTCAAATCATGCCAAAAATTTTAAATAGGCTAAAAAGGAGACATAACTGTAAATGGTGGGAAACTACAGAGTCAACATTTGTATAAGTTGTGTTATCATGTTGTAGCATGTCTATAAAGTCTGACAAAGTCAAGCAAAATGGACAAAAACAATTGATGGGATGCAAATGTGAGTCAATGGATTATCCCACCTCACACAACTGTGATATGTGATTACATCTCCTTTAAGCATGATATAAATGTAGTAGTGTAATCTTAATTCAAAATATACCCTAAACAATGGGCTGTAAAGGTGGTAGCTGTTTTATAACATGTTTTACTTACTTCCTTTTGTGAAGCTTCGTCATTCTTGGGTGCATATAATTGACATAAAAGCCTCTGGTTGTTTGGAAAATTAAGATAACCTTTAATTTTGAATTTGCCTTTCAGTAAAATACACATTGCTTCAGATACACAAAATTTCAGTCACAGTTGTGACTGGTGGGATTAACACTTAAAAGGCAAGAAGCCATCTATGGGTCCTGGTTTCCTTACTCTTATAACTTAAGAGCTCAGCAAGTTTGCATTGTTTTGCATGTAGTTATAGTATAATAAGCTTGAGAACATAATGAGGTTGAGATTTTAAGGGGTCAAATAGGTCAATGAAGTTATTTTATTCGCATAGAGAATGGATTTCCACAAACAATTTTTACATATTTTATGAAGGGTTTTGTCCAAAAAGAATTATAGACGACTTTTAAGAATTTTTTATGCTGTATGTTGTTCGGAGTGAGTGTTGCACATACAAGAAATCTCAGTTATAACTAATGCCACCTTTATTAGAGAAATACATGTGTTTTTCCATTGTATGTCAGCTGTTATTCTTTTTAAAAACTTGTCACATTCAAAATTGTTACAAATGGATACACAGAATTTTGGAATGAAACCCTTCAGCTGTTCTTTTAAAACAATCCAAAGAACCCAGCAAATTAGATTTAGTGCAGTTAACTACACTATACTGAAGTGTCAATACACACAATATATCACAAAGCACTAGTTTCCATTATATCAGGTGACCCATACTGTAGTCATTCTCACATGCATATGCATGAACCAGAGCAGCCGTTTGACTACTCGGTAGTGAGACAGTTCCAGCCAATAGCAGCCGGGTCAACAAGCAGCAGTAATAGCAGATGGCATTTTGTGGATTTGAAAAACGATGGCCTCTAACATGCCCCAGGCTATCCCACAGGCCTGTGCTCTACCCCCTCTCCACATGTGGCTGCCCACTGTGGACATTAACTGGTTAATGGTGAACTAGCTTATTGATATCACGCGTGGGGTTTTATGGACCACATCCACCGTTTTAGAGCCAATGACTGAACTTCTAGATTCCCATCTATGCCAGTGTAAACTCATTCATAGATGTTTTAAGGCTTGAACAAACATTGAGTAATCAGTCATGAGAATACGCCAGCCTGTATGACTTCATTTGGAAACAAACTTTCCACATTAACACTGGTGCAGCATTTATTCCTTTCTCAAATATCATGTGCTCTCAGGTTATTTATTTAACTTTATACAGCGGTTAAACCCTGAGGCCTTTGTGTTCAGATCACGGATAGAGGCAAGGTCCTAACATCGCTTCCTCGAACATGTTATAAATGGATTTATAAGAGTTATATTTTCATCACGTGTTTCAGAAATCTGTTCTGTTTACTGCACTGCAAACTCCTCTGTGCTGAATTCACTCTTATGGTTTAAAAGTGTTCATTTGTGACCAGTTGGATTTAAATGAACACTGCAGATATTATTTCAGCACTGGAGCTTTTGCTTTGTATTTATGGATTCATTTTTGAAAGTTGTTTAACCCCCCCATCAATGCAATGGTCTATATGTAGGGCTTCTTCAGTTGCTTTCTCTCATAAATACACAACATACATATTTTTCATGTTTCACTACAGTGACTGAATAATGAATAGTGGTTATGGAAAGGTTTTAAAAAAAAACTGCATACGTTTATTTATTTATTGTAATTTTCAGGTAGCACTTAGCTTTGTGAATTATTGGAAATATTTTAAGCACATGAACTTTCTAGAAGTTCTGAATTTATCTGAATTTAGGAATAATAAAGGACTGATTTGATGCCTTCAGTAATTAACCATATATGTTTTGGTGATGCTCTTAACATACTCATAACGTTCTACTATTACTGTGTTAACTATGCATTATGAATTGTTAACATTATGCATTGTAAGTAGTATTTATAAGACATGATTTTGTCAGTGCCAAAGACACTCAGTTCCAGCTTGCATAATGCAAATGTTTTCAACACTAGTTGGCTTTGAATCACTGCATTTGCTGTGATTTTAATAAACATTGTTGCAGTCTAAAATATACTTCTCTCTACTTAGAGCTTGTGAACACAACAAATAAATTCTTACAATATGGTTATAATATTATATACTGTATCTGTCAACAATAACCAATACCTGTTATTTAATTTGCTTTTTAATTGTTACAGCACATTAAAATGTCTGTGGACCACACTACTGAATTAGTTCAAACTGCAGTCCTACAGTACACAAAATTTAAAAAAATATTTACAGTTATTATGTTGTGATCTATTTAAACCCAAGGCATTTAACTGGGATAGTAATAAACTAAATGTATACAAAAATCTTAATTTATTGGATGCTTTCTACTGGGAGGTATCTGTC
>JAILXH010238436.1:5653-16061 GCA_023558415.1 Piaractus mesopotamicus | reverse complement strand
ATCATCATCATCATCATCATCACACCTGCAGTAATCCACCTAATTCAACTCACTGGTCCATTATATAGAGGCAACAATGAAAATTGAGTCTTACCCACGCCATATTTTTCGTGTTCAGTCGGTATCCACATTTTTCCCGCAATTTAGCAAATAAAATGCATGCTATATACCGGGGTAATTATGAATGATACAGTCCATATTGTTGTCCCATTGGCTTTCGCTGTATTGTTCGGAGCGCAGACGCGCAGCATCCCACATACAGCACATTTTCCCATCCCCGTGTAAAAAACAGGGAGGGTTCATGGGAGATGGAGTATATGAATGACAAATAGAAGACCATAAAACTACAAGACCCATAAAGCCCTTAGAGAGTGTAGAGACGCTGTGATTGGTCGGTGCTCGGTTGAGTACGTCACGTGACTCGGTTACTCGGAGATGGCTGCCCTGAAGGAGAGCGCAGAGTTAGCAGGTAGCGTTAGCCACCCTGCTACATTCTGTATGTTGTTTTACTCCTGTTTTACCTGGTAGTGGTTTAAGATAAACAGGCGTAACAAATCGTTGTTTCGGCGTTCTGTCGTTTCGTTAACGTCTTTTTGCGAAGCTTGTTAAGTTGCGGTGTATGTGAAGGTTTGCCACCTCAGCCCTGTTAAATCCCTGGACACTCGACCAGTGACTTGATTTTATACAGAAATAACAGTGGATGTGTAGCTAAGGATGCAGTCTAAATTACACTATTGTAAAGATGGTTCTTCAAAGGTTCTCTAGTAAAGGGAATGGTTCTATTTAGAGCCCTTTTCTGTGCTATATAGAACCATTTTTAAAAAGATTCTATATAGAACCATATTCAACACGTTATCCATCAGTCTGAGGAGCCATTTCACCATGCAGAGAACCATTTAAGCATGAACCGGTTCTATATAGAGCCCATGGTTCTAAATAGAACCATTCCCTGACCTGGTCTTGCGTTAAAATACTGCCTAGTGCCAGCAGTGCACCCCACATTGAGGGTAATCTCAACCAGTCAGACCTATTTTTGTGTACCTTTACCTTAAAGGAGAATTCCACCAGTCTTTCAGAATTTCTGTTCATTCAATTGCTGAAATGTAAACAGTCAATCAGAGTGGCTTGGTGTCAAACAGTTCATTGTAGAGACTCAAAATTTCATGGTGAACCAGGGGGTCACCATGTCTGCAGCACAAATATAGCCATTTTATTTACTATCCAAAACCACCAGTTAACCCACACATGTCAGAGTTTTTATGTATAAAGCTGATGATGGTTACAGCACCCTGCATATACCCCCCCCCCCACCATGAATGGATTTTTAAATATATATGTTTTAGAACCAAAATCTTCTCAGAACTATCATAAAACATCCCAGATGTCAGGCAGTGCATTCATAACCATTTTATATAATAACTTTCTGTGAGGGAGCTTTTAGAGCTGGACGTCTGGTTCCTACCACCACCGCTGTGAACAGCTCCGTTTCTCTAGAACAGAGCACTTCAAACTAAACCACTGTGAATGACTGTGCTTACATCTTAATCGTTTAATTATGCAGGAACACTGGGTTTGTGAAAGGCGCTATATAAATTGAACTTATTATTATTATTATTTGTTCCACTTTATTAAGAAATCTTAACATATAGAAATACTTGGATTCCTGGACATTGTGTTCAGGAATGGAATTCATTTTTTTCCTGGAAAGACAACAAAATCCAAATGGGCGGCAGGCTCTGTGTAGAGAAAGTCTGGAAAAGCGTTCCAGCCAGACTGCACTAATGATGCTGTAAAGCACTAGGGAAAACTAGGGATGCACAAGGATATCGGTTGGTGTAGTTTAGTGGGTAGTCGGCCTAATTGGACTCCCTCTCTGGGGAGGCACACCACACTATACCATGTACACTAATAAGAGTTTTTGATTATGGCTCTTAACGCCTCCCCTTAACAATAATGCACTCTGGATAAGAGCCTGACAAATGCATAAATGTAAATATCAGATATTTACATCATTGATATCAGATATCAATATATTAGTATTGGCAGATATTTGCTTAACAAAATATTGGCACAGTATCTCAAGACAGTTTCCACATTTTTTAAATGTTTATGTATTGGCAGATATGTACATGAACAGTATTGTACATTTGCATCGGGGCATCTCTATTGGAAATATCACTGCCTGGTGCATTTATTTATTTTTTTTACATTGGTGTCAGTGGGCTTGTGTTCTTTGATGGAATCATGAAGTGTACAAGCACAATTTGGATGCCAATCTGCAGAAAATCTGCAAAGAAACTCCTCATAATGATCTATAACGATCTAAAACTCACCAGCCACGATTTGAAAGATCAGGTATAGACAAAAACACAAAGCCTCTGAGTTTTAAAGCTTTTATTTCCAGCTGTTAGTTTCACACTTTGTCAATTTATACATAAGAACAATACATGCTTATTATTATTGTATGGAGAAGCAGCAGGGGTGCAAATAATTTTGGACGGAGTTCAATCCAGTACATGATCATGCAGCGAACATGTATTTCAAATTAGTTTGAAACCTCTGCTTCGAACATGAGTTCCCTCGCAAGAGCCGCAATTTTAACGATATCATTACTGAACTTCGTCTTACATTTTAATGGGGAAATTATCTTAATAACACAAAGCTTGTGATCTGGTAGACTAGCAGCCTGGATGTGCTGGTCTTCTCAGCGAAAAAAAGGCCTGGAGCTCAATTTATAGAACAAAATCACATTTAAATCACAATATTGGTCAGAAAAATTGCAATTAGATATTTTCCCCAAATCATTTGGTTGTTAGTGAATGTGCGGAACGTATGTGGGAGCATGAATGAGAGTGGGGGAGTGTGTGTGGGTTCGGGTTGACACAGTGGTGCAGTCTTTTCAGCCTCTGCCCCTCAGCTCTGCTCCAATCACCTCATTGAGAACATTGCGCTCGTGCCGCACACTCGTAGTAAGAGCAGTGAGAGCAGCGGGGCTTTATTCACTATGGATGAATCATCTGCTCTGGTCATAGCTTAGGCGCAGTTTGAAGTGAGAGAGTACTATAAGGTGCAATTACAATTGAGCCTGTGACAGGTTCTTAGAGAAGAGGGTGATGTCATGTGTGTTAGTGTGAGTCATGATTGAATCACACATGAATCATGGACTTGTTTATGACCAGATCATGTCCATGCTGTACGATACAGTGGTGACCATGTGTCAGATGTGTGATTTGTTCACATGTTACAAATGGGGTATATCAGAATCATATAGGCATCATCACATATTTGCTTAAAAAATATGCAGCCTGACAGAAATAAATGTTTTATTTCTCCATAATGCTAATCCAGGGGGATCTATTTCCAGTTTGTGCTGTTTATAAGGGTTTATGTTTCTGCACTGGCACATATACATGAAAAATATCAGATATCTGCATCACCTACAATCCCCATAGTACTGCATCCCTGGTTGCAAATGTAAAATTTATGTTTGTTCAGAGTCAGATCACAGCAGACTGCAGTGCCATGAACAAACAGAGGATCAGGATAAGAATGTCTCGTCCTTAATAATGAGGAAGTAGCCTTTTCTCTCTCGATTACAATAGCTAATTTCAAAATGTCTGATTCCAGTACCTGTGCTCTGTTAGGGCACTTGTGTTTCATAGTAACAATGTAAACATATTAGGAATTTATTGGGTTTAACTGGATAGATTATCCCTATAGATTGTTTACATCGTTTCAAATTATTAACGAAATATTTTGTCAAATTCACAGTTAATTCTCCACAGGGTGTCATCTACAGTGAGTAAGTAAAATTCAAAGTTAATGATTCATAATTCAGTTCAGTACAATATGTCAGAGTCTTGTTTCAGCACATCTTATGATACAGAAAAGTAAAAATATTTTAAAAAGTGAAAACAGCATTATGCAATATTTTAGTTAAGAAGCAGCATAACTGAGTATGGATAAAAAAAAATATGGTGAGAGTCACCCTGTAAAGATATTGTAAATGATCATTTAAAAGTCAGAGGTACTGGGGTGGAGTTGGCAGGAGATCACATCATACTTCTTTACACATTAACATCACATGTACAGGCTCAAAAAGAAGGTCCAACTAGGTCTCAAACGCAAAATCAACATTATACTGATGAAGATATGATGACAAAAGTAAATCATTCACCAACACACTCAGAAGAAACTTCCTTCACCGAGTTCCCTTTGAATACTCTTTCAACACACTCGCAAAAAGATTTATCTTGTGGGGGACCGAAGCACAACTGAAGTTACAAAGTGTTATTCGGCACGTTTGCGTGCTGTTACGTATTTCCACCAGAGAGCTCTCCAAATTCCCAAATCCTACATAGTGTTGCTTTAATGTTTACGTTTTTAGTTTATCAGAGCATCTTACATTATAAAGGTACAGTATTTGAGGAGGTCAGAGCAGAGTTTTGCCTGATTTTCTGAGACTGGTTTCTTAGCAGCACAGAAAGACTAAACAAAAGCTGTGCTTTATAAATCTGTGATCCAAAGCAGTATCCACAAGCTAATATGATAGTACGGACACAACCACGATACAGTACAGTCCGATACATGAGTGCGTTTACATGCATGCAATAATTCGATCATAATCGGATTTCTGCAGTTATCCGATTATTCAAATTGTCATGTAAACGCCATACTCCGGTCTAGAAATCTGATTAAGAAATCTGAAGAGAGCTAAATTTTAGCTCAGTAATCTGATTTCTCAGTCTGCGCAAGAACAGATGATGGATGTCACGAGATGGCAGCAAAACACTTTTGGAGAGACGCTGAAACCAAACACAAAATAAAAGATTGAAATATTCTTCTAGATGACGTATGTTCATATTTTCAGGTAAAGTGGCGCAATGTTACAAAAAGAAAAAAAAAACACGGCATGAAGTTTGAGTTTTACGTTTACGTCACATCTTCCTCTGTGAGTTCATTGGCTGGTTGCAAAGCAGAAATCTGATTACTGCCTAACTCATGTAAATCTGGAGTTTCCCATTATCTGATTATTCAAGAGCATGTGAACGCATTGATCGGGTTACTGACAAAATCTGATTTTCTGCAGTTATCGGATTATTAAGTTCATATAAACGCACTCAGTGTTCTTGTTACACCCTAACAAGTATACAGTGGAAACTGACGTACCACTAACACAGAGATGGTCATACATCAAAATTCTATTTATGTCTATTAATTGTTTTATTTTGTTGTTCTAGAAAGTTCATTAAATTGACCAATTTTGTGACCATGACTAAGACAGCAGTGTTTCCCACAGGTCTGAAACAAACCTAGGGGTGTATCATGAGTGTGGTGAGGGAAATAAGGCATCAAATTAGTAAATGTTAAATCTTCTAAGCTTTTTGTTTTTAGATGTGAAGCATCTCATGGATTTGGGATTTTGGCCAACTTGACCCCAGTTGGACCTTTTTTGTACTTTTCCGTAGTGGAACACACCTGCTTACACTTTTGGTGCCTTTTAATATCAGCAGTTTCAAGCACTCCCATTGCAGTGTTACTGGTTTAAATTGCTGCAGACTTTAAATCTTCTAAACTCTGTTTGTCCCTTTCTCCCTTTAGGGGGGCAGGATTGTATTTTGGAGCCGCTGTGCTTTCCTGAGCAGCTGAGTGGTAGCGTTAGCCTAGCCTCCTGTGATGATGGCTGTCTGGTGAGCTGTGTGCTTTGCACACACTCGGCTCCTCTCTCTGATAAGGACCAGCTCCTCAAGCACCTGGTGCTGGACCACAAACTGGTCATTGCTGACATCAAGCTCATCGCTGATTTTCCAAAGTATGACCATATTCAGGCTCTGTGATCAGAAATCTCTGCCTACCTTTAATTGCCGTCCAAGTAGATTTATATTCTATTATACTTGTATTTTCTTTGAATTATACCGCTATTTATGATGTTTCACATAGTTTCTTTATTAATAATAGTTGCTTTGTCTGTTTAGTGTGTTAGCTGGAAAAATTGTGTACATTATCCAGACAAATTCCTCATCTGTGTAACATGCCTGATGAAACAAAAGTGAATGGTGATCTCTTCATAAAGTCATGGTGTTATTGCAGTTTTTTGTAACACAATGGATTTGGGAAACGGGGCCCTTTTGAATGTGGCCTCATGTTATCAATGCTGTTTGATTTAATGCTGTAATTAAGAGTGATGCTGTTCTGTTGCAGGTACATGCTTTATTGGAAGAAAAGGTTTACAGAGCAACCCATCACAGACTTCTGCAGTGTCATCAAGACCAACTCTGAGGGCCCCGCTGGTAAGACAGACTTTATTCATTTTTTTTTTGCTCTCTCGGGTTGGACATTTTAGAATTATTTTATAAAGTAGGTTGAATGGGCTAAATAATTTCATTGCTGTGTAAGAGTGTAAAAATCCTTCTGAAGAATCAATTAAAATTGATTACAATATTCAGTCAAACATGCGTGCCTTTTTTGGCCAAGTCATAATAATATAATAATGTAATAATGTAAACCCTCTTAAAAAGCTTGGTGTATTTTTGGTCCTGTTCAGATTATCAAGCTGAAATGGCACAAATCAGATTTTTTGGCTCAATTTGATTTTGTGTGTGAACACATAAGTCTGATCTTTGCAAATCAGATCCCAGACAATTTTAAGTGGTCTTAGATGAGGTACATATCCAATTCATGGCCCTGCGACCTTAATGAGAACGATCAGATAGGAATTCATGTGTTATTTTGCACTGCATATGCGCTAATCATTCAGTGTTAACTTGGCAGCAGTGCTTAACCCAGTAAAGGCTGTAAAAATAGTAAAGGCTTTTCTCACCTCTGTCTTACTCTGATAATGAGCAGCTGAGTGTTGTTCAGAGCACATTATCTTTGTGAAGAGGCTTGTTCTGCTAGTTAGTTTGCTGTTATTCCTGAAGCATGCGTTTCATTCACGTGATGTTATTGAGTTGGATGTGTGCATGCGGGTCATTATTGGACAGTTCAAAATTAATGACTAGATACGACTCACCAATACAAATGTGAAGTTAGAAAGATCAAATCTAAGCAGAAATTCGGAATTGAGCAAAGAGGCTTGTAACGTGAATGTAGATTTTATTATCTATATTCAATTATGTGTATATAGTTCATTAGTTGATCGGTTCAGTCATTAGTTTATTTTTGTATTCAATGTGTTTTAAGACTAATTATGAATCAAACAAAAAGCATCTAATTGTTTCCTAAAGAATTGTAATCGAATTGTTGAATTGATTTTTACTGTCATATCAGAGCTTTATTCAGTCAGACCTACTGACAAGCTGCTTGCAGGGCTCATTATTTGCTACCGGTTGTATTGTAGAGCTGCAGGAGAACTACTTCCTCCTGTGTGACGTTCTGCCTGAGGACCGCATCCTTCGAGAGCAGCTACAGCAGAAACGACTGGTGTGTATTCACTCAGCCTCAGCACACAGACCCAAACACCCACCCGGCCTAGTGTGAGAGCCTTTGACCCTGTTATGCTGATCTGAGATCTGTTATGTGCAGCTTTTGGGTTTGAGATTCAAACCCATGGTGACTGTGATACCAGTGGAAATCTCACTGGGCTCCTGCCAGAGTAATGTGCTGATATGTATGTGTGTATGTATTTATTTATGTTATATTAATGTTTAGATAACATAGAAATTAAGTATTTATTATTATGCATTAACTAGTGGAAGACGATAGCAGTTCTTGGGAAAAATGATGATAATGTATTAAAAAAGCCAACAATATTGGTGTGATATTTGGCTGGTTTGGTGAATGTTATTTGTCTGGTAAGTCTTATGAAAGCGATTAATAAAGAGCACGCAGAGAAGCCTGAGTTCCAGCTCAGATTGTTTCTGTAGGATATAATGAGTCAACATCATCATCTCGCACACATCTCCGGGAAAATCTGCGATAGTGGTTGCTAGGCAACCTGTATTTCCATCACCTCCGCAGCCTGTACTGCAGCGCTGCAACCAGCTGTTGAACAGTGCTACTGTGACCTTCCTTAGGCGTTCGCAACGACACACTGATAAAACTTCAGTCGCCGATGTTTAATTATACAAATTTATTCTGACCTGTATGTTAATGAAGACTGTATTGGTAGTTGTTATTTATGATGATCTAGTTTTGTGTATAAACAACACCAGCTTTTGAGGAATATTCATCTTAATATGACTGGTACTGTTGTTCGGGCATATTACCTATTAAATTCACATTAAATTAAAAATAACACTAATTAATATCTAAATTTACTTTAATTCAGCATATATTTTGTGGAGTCACAGTGTATTAGTATTGATGAATTGTCTGACGTGTGTTAAACAGGAGGAGGTTCTTGAACAGCAGCAGAAGGAAAGAGATGACACTAGTTTTCAACGTACCTGCATGTTCTGTAATGAGGAATTTACCGGAAACAGGTGAGAACTGCTGTCAGATGCCTCATGCTGACTGGTCACCTTATAAAGATTTCTTCTTTCCTTTCAAAGAACTACATGGATCCTCAGTAAAAATCTATATACAGTCTTGTTCTGTATAATATGAACACTGATAATGCCTAACTACAGATGCATTTGTGCTTTACTCTCCTGCTGCAGGTCAGTGCTGCTCAATCACATGGCCAGGGAGCACTCTTTCAGCATCGGCCTGCCTGACAACATTGTCTACTGCACTGAGTTCCTCGATGCACTGGAGAGGAAGCTGGACAAGTAAGCCTTCAGCTACTGAACACACAACTGCAGATTACTGCAGAGATACAGCAGATCTTATTAGATTTTCATCCGCTTTTCAGTGGAAATAAAAGGAAACATTGAGAACAGCACCCTCTCCTGGTGGATGGATTCTGTCATAGAAAGCTGGACCTACAACATTGATTTAATGAGGAATTACATAGAAATTCTGCAGAATTTAGATGTTAAGATGTTTAAAAAAAGTCATTTAGAGTGGAATGATGTGAAACTTGCTGAGTCAGAATTGTTCACAGTGATGGTGATGGGAACCAGACATCTGAAGAGTTTAATACCTCTAAAAGCTACCTTACAGAAAGCTACTACAGGGAGTGGTTATGAATACACTGCCTGATGACAGTGTATTCATAATGATAGTTGATGATAGTTTTGAGAAAGTTTTGCCTTAAACTATGTTTTGAAAACACCTTCATGATGGAGAGGTACATGCAGGGCATTCTAAGGCAAAATAGTACCCAAATAATACCATAATACTTTTTTCCTTTTTTTGTTTCGGTTACCACTATTTTACCATTGTCAGCATTACATTTATAAACTCAGAAGACACATGTGAGTTCAGTGGTCACTGTGAATATTAAATAAAATTGCAATATTAGCACTGCAGACATCGTAAACCCCTGGTTCCTATGAATCATTGTAAGGAAATCCAAGACTAGGGCTTTGTTTACATCTCAGCGATTGGAATTATGCAGAAATTTTGAAAAATCTGTGGAATTACCCTTTAATGAACTTCAGTATTTTTAACCATTTGTTCTTTTCAATGTTTTGACAGCATGCAGTGTCTCTACTGTGAGAAAACATTTCGAGACAAGACAACCTTGAAAGATCACATGCGGAAAAAGCAACACAGAAGGATAAACGCCAACAATCAGGACTATGATCGCTTCTATGTCATCAATTACTTGGTATGTTTTTTGCAGTGCATTTGTTTAATTCCAGTCACTGTTAGGGAAGATTTTTGAAGGACAGTCATTGTGCTTAATTTGTACAGAGAAAGGAAAACTACATGTAGTTATAGTACATATCTACTTATATTCTAACATTTTTGAAACTGAGCTATAAAAAGTGCGTTCAGGCCACAGGTTTGAGTGATTGAACTAAAAGTTACAGTGAGGAGTGTCAAGTTTGTAACGTGAGCTGTGATTGGTGCAGGAGCTGGGAAAGACCTGGGAGGAAGTGCTGTCTGAGGATGACCGAGAGCTGCTGGAGGACAACGATGAGTAAGAGACGCTGTCAAATCTTATTGCCCTTTAGACATGCCATGTAGGAGTTTGAACTTTATGTATGTGAGCTGTTATGTTAATATCTTTTGTTTTTTTGTACAGTGAGGAGTGTCAAGTAATTTTTTTTTTAACTTTACAGTATTAATATCAATGCTGACATTGAAACTTTAATTATCGGCCAATACCGACATCAATCTTTAAAATCTGCTTACTTTCAAAATGAGCAGTATTTGATTGAAGCACTTAAAATTAGCATCAAACAGTAAGTTATTATGCTGAAACTACTTAACACTCTATGACCCCACAAGAAGAAATACACAAATAACAACATCACATCCACAGGGTGAGAGTGCTAATTCAAGATGGATTGGATCGGATACATTTTATTCGACTCCCAATATCCGGGAGATGAGATGAGATTTGATCACTCCTTTT
>JAILXH010238428.1:1384-20460 GCA_023558415.1 Piaractus mesopotamicus | reverse complement strand
CGCATTTTATCACAGATGAGTGGCAGCAGCGTCTCTGAATGAGAGCCTTCTAGTTCACTTGCCACATCACTTCCATGTGATTTATTAATAAAAGATATTTTAGATATTTAAAGCGAAGTATTTTCTAATGATCCATAATGCATTTACATTATGGATCATTACAAATACGTTGCTTTAAAACTACCAAGTCCTCAGACAGTAGGAAGACAGAAATCCTGTATCGCATCGCAGCCCTCTGAATCGTAATCGAATCGAATCGTGAGGTGCCTAAAGATTCCCACCCCTAATATATATATATATATACTTAGGCCTCCCTGAGGACATTGTGTCTGATTGTGGCCCACAGTTCACCTACCTGGTATGGAAATTGTTCATGGAGAGACTGTGTGTCACAATCACTCTCATATGAGGTTACCACCCTTAAGGTAATGGTCAAGTGAAGAGGAACAAACAGGAATTGGGCTGTTTCCTGCTAAAGCACTGTCATGACCTGCAAGACCAATAGGCCAAGTTCCTCCCCTTGGCAGAATATGCTGAAAACTTGAACCTTGATTTCACACAGGTGAACCACCCTTGTTACCCTAGATACTGCTCCTCAACCATTGGAGGTCGGTGGTTTCCTGGCTTACTCAGTTTGTATCCTCCTGGACTTTAGGGGAGCCCGGAGGATTCGTGTTGGGTCCCCTCTTGGGACATTCTGCCCCCTGAGCTGGTGAGGGAGTCTCATCTAAGAAAGCCAGATCATCCTTCACCGCGTCCCCAGGGCCATCCAATGGGAAGTCATCACCAGGCAGCTAGTCACCCCTCAGGAGGTAGGTACTGTCACAACCCAGGCTCCTCATCCTCCTACTCTTCACAGCTCTGCTTCACTAGCTCTACCCATCCGCCAGTCTGGGAAGTTAAGGAACTAGATTCAGAATGAAATGTGGGTTGAGATGCTAATGGTAGACCTTTTGAGTGTCTGTGAGAGATGTGGAATGTTTGGTATCATATGGTTTGGTGCAGACGTTTAGAATTTGGGCTGTCTGTGAAGGAGGGTGTGTTGCTGTTGAAGATTGTGGTATATGAGAGGTATGATGAAGGTGGACTAGATTTAATTGATTTTCTCTTTATGATGACATTGTTACAAGCAATTTTACAGATATCCAGGTCAAAACCTGGCAAGCCATGGGTGGCAGTGATAAGAAAAAATTCCCATGAGAAAAAATGAGGAAAAAGACTCAATTCAACTACTGCTCTCCCCCTTCCCTTCCCTTCCCTTCTCTCCACTCCCACCATGTCAATAACAACTGACCAAGTGAAGAAGGAGCTGAGGAAACTACATCAGGCACTAGGCCCTGACAGCATATTGTATGCTGTAGCACTCCACATAGTTGAATTAAATCTCTTTACATTAACTGTACAGGGGAGAGTAAAACATTTTTTACTCTCAATGTAAGTTAATGTAAAGAAATTTTTTTTCGAACAATTTGGTGGTTTTCCTATCATAAAAAATGGTGATACATGTTTTTATTTGGACAGCGACGATATGAACAACCTGAGCTTGAGACAAGAGGGCTTCCCCTTGTTTAAGACATCCTGCCTGGTGCTGGTACCCAAGAAAAAGAACTCAAAGGAGCTCCCTGACTACAGACTTGTAGCACTAATATCACATCTGTAAGGAGCTGCAGGGTTCTAGGGCAGAGGCTGCATCTTTATGAAATGGATCAATGCAGTTCCAGTCTAATGCAAGAGGAACCAAACCAAAGGTTCGCAAGGCAGGCATCATTAAGGGAAAGCCACAGAGCGAAGAATGTTTGCTTCTGAGTAAAGAGACAGTGCCCAGAAGGACGGAAATAGTGTCTAGGCAAAGGAGAATACAAAACAAGACTGAAGGTGGTAGGTGAATTGGTGAAATACAAAGAGTTTTGTTGAAAGATTTTAAGTTTAATGCATGAAGGTGGTTGGATTAGATAATGAGAGCTGGCGCTTATCCTATAGAAGAGAGACAAATAATCTAGGCTGCTTGTTGAGGTATAATGACATTTAAACAAATCTATATACCTTCATAAAGCATCATGAAATACTATGGACTGACCAATGTCCTTGAAACTCAGTATACTTGGACTTGGTCGAGACTAGAAAATATATGTAGCGAGAGTGATGGCCAAGTCCGTGACAAGTCTGAGACATCTGGAGTCCAGGCTTGAGTACTATAACTCTACTTAGGCCTACTGGAACACGTGCTGAGGGCACTTTATCATGCAAATATTGATATGTAGGTTGTATACCATGCAAATCTTGATATTGTTGGTTTGAATAATATTTGAATAGCAGGTGTGTTTTCATCCCTTCAGTAAACAACATTTAGATACTCCAGAAGACTTGCACGACCCCAAGGATACCTACCACCAGGTAAAAAGCTAATAATAAAAAAATGGGCATCATTCATTTTTCTTAAATTTGTTCTTGAGAAAGGTCCTAAGAAAAAGTCTGCCAGATTCACGTCGGGTTCTTAAACTGCAGAATTGTTCACGCCTTTGTGCTTTTGAATGTGCATAGATTCTGTTCTTACCTAAGAACAAATCCCAAATAAGGAAACATTGGTGAATGTCAGAATCTTTGTGAAAACTGCAGAAGTGAGTTTTTGGAAGAAATTTCTTCTTAAGAAAGATTGGTGATTGTGGCCCAATGTTCCTTTAACAAAAATGTTGAATAAGTCTAGATAAACAGTATATACAATTTAGAATGTATGGAGTTCATTCATGATCTGTGGATTGTGTGTATGTTGTTACTTAAGACTCTTATTTTATGTATCTTTCCACTGATGCTTTTAAAGCCCTGCATACTTTACTTTTAATTCACTTTTTATTATTTATGTTTATGTGTTGACAGTTAACATGCTTTACATGACCCAGTTCAAAGTTCTATTTGCAGTGTCCTGACATTTCATGTTGTAAGACAACACTAATTGCCTCATTTTCTTTTCCACGTTACAGCTTCACTACAGAATGTTACACATCTGATGGGTATTAATTCCACTGTTAATTCCACTCTAGATCTTGAGGACTGTTTAGATAAAACCCATGTTGGAATGGTTGTGTCCTATGTCGTAAAGCTGCTCTGCTTCTTCCTGGGAACACCAGCTCATTCTTGGCTCCTCTGGCTCCTTTTCCGTCATGGATGGAAGATCAAACCCACTCAGGTGTTTCTTGTGAATCGCACTGTACTGGAGCTGATCTTCTGCATTCAATGTGCTGTTGAGATGCTCGATACCATCACCAGTGATACGAGAGAATTATCAGGAGTGTCTTTGTTTGTTTCTGGCCTAAGCTGGGTCGGCAGACCTCTGATGCAGACCTGCATTTGTGTTGAGCAGTACCTGGCAGTGCTCCATCCAATAATATTCTTGAAATATAAAGATGTGCAGTACAGGATTGTATCAGCTGCAGTAGTCTGGCTGGTGGCGGCTGCATATGCCACATATGAAGCCATTGCAGATATTTACCATGAGTTTGTTTATGACATTGTCTTCGTCACAACAGTGACTGGGATCTCGTTTTGCTGTGTGTCTGTGCTGCGTGCCCTGAAACACCCAGAACCAGGAGACACACAGATCACAACACAGAGAGGTAGAGATGTAGGCAACCAGCAAAAAAGGAACGCCTTTAAAACAGTCCTTTCAGGATTGCTCATAATCCTGTTCAGCTACATCCCTCAGGTATCACTTACTTTATTTAATGTGATACGAATAGATGACAAATTGTTGCTTTGTGAAATTAGTCCCATTGCAGACTGTTTCAACATTGTGAGTGTGATGATCACACCACTGCAAATAAAATTGGGATGATCACCTGAAATGCCTAAACCATCAAAGGGAAATTAAAGAGAACTCATGAGTGGGTTGCATGGTTCTCAGAATCTCTATATAGCACCTGTTTAGACTCTGCATGGTTCAGATCAGGCACAGTACAATGTTCTGGTCTGAATATAATCTGAATATGATCGTGCTGAATGTCTCTTTATTAGGTTCATTTGATTGTGTAACTAGAGGTAAAGTTTGCAGATGTGCTTCAAACAACAAGGCAAATGTGAAACAGGTCCTACTAAATCCTGAAGACACATGCTTATGGGTCATTCTCCATTTGGGAATTCAGGTGGATACATTTTTAAAAAATCTATTTCTTTCATCCCAAAACTAAATAATGTCCATTGACATCTCCTATTATCGTATATGCAAAAAAAGGAGAGCTTAATTCCATATTGTACATGTCACTGGTGTTATATGAATGCGGTCTAACACTAGTGACTGTGACACCAGTGACATTCTGGTTAAAACTGAGGATGTTATAAATTGGCTGACTCACTGATGGTCAGGTGACCTTGTGCAACTATTTCAAATCAGTAATAAAAATGATAAATGGCATTATTTTGAAAAAAACAAATCAGTACCCAGCCATTAAAGCACATAATACCAGTGACACATAGAAGTTATGTGCTTCCTGATGAACAAAATTATCAATATATTAATGAAATATGGTGAGCAAATGTGGCCTTTTAAGTGAGGCCAGTTTAATAGAGTTGAAAATACTGTGTAAAATGTAATATAAGTCCTGATAAGAGTGCTGATAACGCCAGTGACCAAAATCTATGTGACAAATGAATTTTTTAAATAAAATACATATTTTTTAAATGTCGTATAATGTTAATGATGTAAAAATAAACATGAATCTGTTTTATACAAATTCCTAAGTTAAACCTCTTAAAAAATATTGTTTTATATTAAAAATGGTTTCCCAAATGCTGAAAATTGGGTTTGTGATGAGCTCTTTTACATATGCAGAGCGACTATGAAACAAAATTTAAAAAAAGAAAAATCAAAGAAAAATATTATTTAATCTTAGGTCAACTGTGTAAATGTACATACCGACTTATGGAGCAGTGCCTAATATTTTAAGCATCTTTTTAAGCCCTGCAACCTTTGTGACATGGTTTCCCACTGATGGGAAAGACTGAATAAAACACTCCCTGATTAGTAATCAATAAACTAAATATTGGCTGATTAGACAGCCCTCCTAAAAAGGTAATATAGGGAAGCAGACTATGGACTGTATGCGTTAGACTTTCTAATGAGGGAAGAGTTTCTGGGCCCACAGAAGGGAGCTGTACCAGATGACAGTTTAAGTTATAGCTGAGGTCCACTCTTGTACGTATATGGAGGGTTGTGTAAGATGGCCCTATGGAGAATTGCGTAAGAGGGTCCTGTAAGGAGAGAACAGTCTGGTAAGAGTCAGACCAGAGTGTGTTTAGGTTTAAAGGCTACCAAAAGAGGTGTAAGGTTTGGATATGATGGGGACTAAAATGGTATGGAATTGTGTAAATGGGGTGGGGAGATTACCTCATCACCCCAGAGGGGAATACAAGGGGATGTTTTGAGATGTTATTTGCATTGTGGTTGTCCGGTCTCAGCGGCTGAAGTCTTTTTTCATTCCTTTTTATCCTTTTTCATTTTTGTTGATATTCTTTGATTCTTTTAATTCTTTTTAAAGACATTAGATTGCAGATAGTTATTAGGGCAATAGTGCAGACAATATTAGAGTTACTCATAAATGTCCAGACCCTGGGCACAAAGAGATAGCTCTTGGTTGCGACACCACTCCAAATGGATAATGACTCTTCTATGTGTTTTTTAATTATATGTTTATTTAATTTAAGTACTTGTTGCCACCACAATGGCAAATGAGATGCTGCACAACACTCAAAATACAGTACAGTGAAAGAGCAGCGGTGAAGGATGCAGAGAGAGAAAGCCCCCAACACTGTCAGAAATGTAATTCAGGTCCTTTCTATGATTCTATTATGTGCCAGATTGATGACTACATTTCCCAGAATTAACAGTGTCTTTGGTTTTTGGTCTCAAAAAAGTGAGGTTTTTTTTTCTCACTGGGAAAAGATTTGTTTCTGGCACGTATTAAGAGTCTTTAGATGACATCAAAATACACCTATTTTTACGTTATTTTACGTTAAAGCACCCAGATGGTATTTGTAATAGTGATTTAGTGCTATTTCAGGGCGATAGTTTGGATGAAAGAAACATATTGAAGTTTCACCTATTTTGTTCTTTTCTAAATGACTGGACAGATCTCTCAGAGAAATTTACACCATACAGCACATCAACTTTGTCACGACTTAAAATGTTCCAAAATGAAATGAAGTTCCCTGCCCAGCAGCACCCTGAAGACTGTTTAACTGTGAGAGTGTGACCACTTGAACCAATAAAACACGGACAGCTTGAACCTCTGAAACACTTTGTTGTAATATTTCTTTCACTGGCCAATCAGGAGGTGAAGCAATGAATGCAAACATACAGTTTCTACACTTTTTCTTAAACATATAAGTGAGGTTTTTTTTTGCTTAAACATTTAAATGAGCAGTGTTTATCAGTATGTGACTGTAACTTTCAAACTCTATCAGCGAAAACTGATGAGAATGAAAGCTAAAAGTGTAATAGGTGCTTATGCAGTATATATGGTAAACTTATCACTGGTGAAAGGATAATGTATTATTGCTCAGCTATTAGAGGAATTTGTGTTAATTATTGTTTAGCATGCATTTCGTGGAAAACGTTTGGCTTTATGGGCCAATTTTTATTTTCAAACTCAGGCCTGGGCAGGACCACCGGGGAAATTTGTGTCACCTTGTGAAAATATCCTTCCATAACACATATTTATGGGTAGAACTCTACATAAAACTGCAGATAGGATGTTTTGATAGGCTAAATCACCTTATAAGTAGATGTTACAAGCAGTAAAAGTATAATTAGGATGTTTTGATAGCTCCCCGTACAATCTGCACACAAGCATTCGAAATATTACTGATGGAGGCAGCCTGTGACCTGTTATTTGTAAAGGCAACAACAGGAAATTCATGCCCCCTTGTTTCTCTCTGAGAGAGGAGCATTCCTCTCAGCCGATACCCTCCTTAACCCGTGAATGACCTTACCCAAACTTTTCACTTTCATGTTCTGAGTTTGCCTGAGCACAAATCTGAAGAAATATTTCGAATGATTAAACCTTTCCATGTTCTCCAGTAGCTAGATTTGATCAGAAACATGTTGCCCAAATGTTATCTACAATATATAGTCTAATAATGTTAAGTTTAAACACCAGCATCTTTCGTTTACGTTGCAATGAAAACTCATTAACAGGTAACAGGTAAACACTGCCATCTGCTGGAGAACAGATCAGTTCACTAAATGCAGTCAACACTCATCGCCAGTTCAGTTTGGATTAGTTTGGCTTATTCGGGGGCTACTGGGGCTGCAATATGCAAATGATCCCACTAACAGTCACAGTGCTCTTTTTTACTGTTCTGTGAGCATCTTAAACAAGGGTATATCCAGTGTTATTACTACAATCCAATAACAGTACCTTTTGGTCAAAATAATGTGGGCGAATCATTAAACCTGTCACATTAATGTGTATTAATTAATTGGTGTATTATTGGTGTATTATTATCAATATATTGCTGTATCACAAGTGGTATATAGTGTTATCTATACAGATGTACTTATATTAATTTAGGTGTTTAGAGAGTTATGATTATTATTAAATGTACTGGCTCCATAACGGTCAGACGGACCAATCACGGACCAAGTCCGTCCCAGATTAACAGTCACATTAGTTCAACTGAAGCATAGCAGAAAATCCAACAACCATGCATGAAAACGAACAAGTTCTTTCTCAGTACTTCACTCAGTCGTTGAAGGCAAACAGAACAGTACCACTCACTGCATCACAGCTATTGTATTTATCAGGGAAGCCCAATCCCAACGTAGACGAATAAGACAGGTGAACACAACTGTGTAATTAACCAGCTGCCATAGTTTTAAGAAAATTAAGTGCATTATCATGAAATAAGCCAATGTGTACTTTACATTGTTCTTAAAGCTCACCTGTGTTCACCTGTATGTATGCAATCCATTTCCAAATAACACAATTTAAAAGGTGTATTTTTAATGTTTTCAATTAAAACTAATGTTCAGTATAACAAACTACACAAGTTTTCATTGTTCTATTTAAAGAGTGAAACCTCAACCTTAATTAGAATTATAATCCTTAATATTCTCACTTCCTCTACACTAAGAAGCAGAGACTTTATAATGTAATGAATTACTTATTTATTTATTTATTATTTTCTGCTGGGGTTTTCCTGCTGGTCAGTAGTCGGTAGGCATCATGGTGGAAGGTGGTGTTTTGTACTTGGCTCATGTCGTCCTGAGGGTCGGTGTAGATGATGATCTTCATCCTTAGAGTCTTCATTTTGCTGGCTCTCATGACTCTCAGTCGTCTTCATCGTCCTCCTCTACTTCAGAGAGGTCTGGCGAGATGGACACACGCTTTCGCACGCGAAAGAAGTCTGGCTTGACCCCAAGTGTCTCACAGAGCTCTGCCTTAGATCTCCTGCTCTGGCACAGATGGACCGCAGGGACATCCTGGTCATTTACGGAGGGAGCATCATCAGGTTCATGAGCACTATCATCATCCTGAGAGGAGTCTTCGACGTGCTTATGCATCTCCTGATCTTTGCTCTGCACCTCTTTCTGTTGTCCAGTCTGAGCGTCATCTTCTGCTGTGCCTTTTTTTTGCTCAGTGTTTTGATTTTGGTCTTCCAGCACTACCTTCTCAGGTCCTTTCAGTGCAGTTCCACGTCTCCTCTGTGACACGAGCCTCTGGGGCTTTGGACCAGCAGGTGGGGTTGGCTGAGTGTGTGGACGTTGAGATGAGGTGTGGATTTCTCCAGTCACAGCACAGCTGGCTTCTTGGTTCCGCAGCAACGTTTTCATTCCCTCTCTGTGTTCAGGCTTTTGATCAACACGGAGTGCTTGGTAAGCTGTCAGGGGTTCCAGCATCGTCCTTTTACCTGCAGTCACAAAGTTTCGGTGGGATGTTGTTAACTGAGGTCTGGATGAAGCTGTCCTTTGGGTGAAGCTCTTCCCTGCTGCACCTACGACATTCAACAAGTGGGATTCTGCAGGGAGTTCACCACCAATGATGATGCTTCGGGAAGCAGACGAGTTTCCACTGATGTTCCGCACAGGCAGTGGTGGAAACTTGGTGGGTGCGTTGGGCCTGGGCTTCTTCACATTTTGGGGGTCTTTTTTCAGAATGTCTGGCAGAAAAGGACCACTGCCCTTTCTACTAAGAGTGACATCACAGGGTTCTTGTCTCACTTTGAGAGGCTGTAGAACCTGTCGTTTCTCCATTAGGGAGGTCCTTTTACTCCTTCTCTCGTAGTTGTCCTCCTTCATAACTACACCTCAGTAATGACAAGGTGGAAAGAAACTCAAAATGAGGTGTTAAAAAAAACGCTGAAAGAACTTGCAGACAAACGTCAAGTTCTGTTTCTGCTTTTTTAAAGAAGATAAACGAGTCTGTGCAAAAAAAGTTGTGTAAAAATCTTAAAGTACTTCACTGATCAGATGAAAGTCCAAAAGTGATTTCTTCCCTCATGAAAGTCGTATATATACCCTCACGTGCCCCATTATGACATCATCAATATGTATGAGTGATGTCACAATCACACTGCCACCAGTTTGGACACTCAGTTCACTCAGCAGTGCTGTGACAGTTTGTAACGAGAACAAAGCCAAACCTGATCCAACAAAGGCAATAAAACATTTTTAAAAACAGTTTTTAAATCTTATTTTTAAAGTGTATTAATTGAGATATTTGAGTGTATTGACTTGATTTTCTTTGACTTGTTGCTGTAGTGATAACAAATGAAAGCTAAAATCTGAATGACTGAGATTTCCCGCTTTCACGTCCCAAACCACATACTAGCTCCCTAAATAGTATGCAAAAATAGCGCATATAGTATTAGAAGTGCACTCATTAGTGTAGTGGGTGAAGTACAGAAGTGTGTGGTTTGGGACACAGCGTTAGATCAGCCAGTGAGATGAGTTTAGCAGCTGCTTCGCTGAGCTGCTCGTTAGCTGCTCATTAAACTCTCCAAGCAAAATTTTAAGGTATTTATTGGTTAAGGATACATTAATGTGTTTACTAAGGAAAACTAATGTATTTATTGAGATAAATTAATGCATTTATGGAGGAAAATTAATGTTTTTGTTGAGGTAAATTAATGTTTTTGTTGAGGTAAATTAATGTTTTGTTGAGGTAAGCAGATGTTGGCTTCGTTTTCACCAACTTTGGAGACTCCCATTCATTTTTGACAAAACTAGCAGCCACTTATTGGGACACAGATCTAGACAAACTAAAATAGACTTTCACACTTGCGTGTTTGTGAATATAGAAAATAAATAGTAGCGTTAAACGGCTTCCGGTCGCACTGTAAACAATGACTGATACTGCCTGAAATCATTGCTGTTCCTATATGCACCAATAATTCTACTTAACCGGCTTATCTGAGCTTCCACTCGATCAAGTTTAAAATGTTTAACTGCATCTGAAAAGCTCTGCTTGTCATGTGTCACTTTTAATGAGGTAACTGATCAAAAAAGGAGGTAAAACTGAACTGAAGAGTGAATGTGGGCTGTACAGTGAACAGATTTACTCATACTTGTGATTAAAAATCCTCCAAGACAAATATTTACTGGGCTGCCTTTGAGCTCCATACAGCGGTAAACAGAGTCCACAGATGCACAGGCTCATACAAAGTTCAAATGTTTTTAAGTTTTGATCGACGCACTTTGGCCAAGTCAAACTTTCTGTCCATGTTGGAGGAACTACCAGACATGCCAGCACCTCTCCTATTAACCGCGCTGAGGCCGATGAATGATTTTTGAGGGAGGCTACCGGCGTCCCTCCATTGCCGCTTTGTTAACCGGTGCAGGTGGAAGTTCAATAACGCTACTATTTACAGCCAGATGTGAAAAAGGTCTATAAGCCGGAAATGAAAAGAATACAATTCAGCAATCAATGTGGGCTGTGAAATGCTTTAATGAAATGATATTCAGATAAATGTTAATCCTGCAAGTATTGAAAAAGTGGAGCTGAATCTGACATTGTCACTAAATTTTAATACCCATTTCATGGTTTATGAAATTCAACAGCCTTTTGTGCCATGTCATCTCTGTCATTCTTGGTCTTTCCCATAACTAATATTTGTTTTTATAAAGATACAATATGAAAAGGAATATATGTAATTAAGATCATGTTTGAGTTTATTTCTTGGACATGTTACCAAATTGTAAAAAGTTCTCCATCACCAGAGAAAACTTTTTTTTTTTTTTTTTTTGGAAAGTAAATGTCTGTGACACCGTTATTAAAACTAAAGAGCCTTTACTATAACATGGTTACAGACAAAAGACAAAGAGGACTCTCCCTGATAAAAGTTCATGCTGAAATGTGTTAAGACTTTTTTCAACTTTTGTACATTACTAATAAGTGCAGTCAAGTTGAGTCTGACTCCTGGTGACCATATGGACAGTGTTTCTCCAGAACATTCTATCTTCTGTTTGGGTCTTTAAGCTCCGTAATGGCGTGTTGATGATTCTTCTGATTGTGTCCATCCATCTTGTTGCTGGCCATCCTCTTCCTCATTTATCTTCAGCTGTTCCAGGCATAATTGTCTTTTCTAATGAACTGGTTCTTCTTATAATGTATTATTGTCTGTGGGAGAGCAGAAGTAAACAACATCCGTTGAAAGCACACAGTGGTCAGTTGAATTGTGCTATCCTCACTGAAGGAAACACGTTAATTAGTTGGTCAATAATAGGAGCTAATTAAAGCTAAATTAATTTAAATGACTTCTTTGAGTAATAAATGTAGACATCTGAATGTTTTCCTGCACTCTATCAACTCGTTAGAGGGTTTAAAAGTTTGCTAGCCCTGGTATCCCAAGGACTGATTAACAGCTTAGAGGTTGGCTTTACTTCAAAGTAAAATATAATTCGGTCAAAATAAGATCAAGAATCCATGTTATTTGCCATCCAAGGTGCTCTTAAAATTCTTTGCCAACGCCACAGTTCAAAAGCATCAATATTTTTCCTGTTCGCCTTTTTTTATTTTCCAGTTTTCACATCCATAGAGAACCACAAGAAAGACCAATTCTGATCTTTCTCTGTAGAGACAAATCATTACATTTGAAGATCTTTACATACTCCGTCATCCTTGTTCTGTTAAGTGCCAATTTGAGTTGTATTTCTTGAGTGCTGGACCTTTTGCTTTTTAATAATTGATCAAATTGGGAAAAAAAGCTGTACATTGCTTTACATTTTCACTAATAATAGTCTAGCTAGCAGTTTTTTTACATTGTATTAACCATTGTTTTCTTCATATTGAGCTAAAGTCCCATCTTTTCATTCTGTTCTTTAACTTTTTTTATAAGAACATTTGGGTCTTTCTGATTTTTCACTTCTGTCGTGTCGTTGAGAAAGTTGTTTTCATAACTAGCCGACTACTTTTTTGAATGACTGGTGAACTATTAAAAAGTAATAGTCGAGCACCCCCTAGCGCTCAGGTCACTAGGACTTTTTGCACAGTACTATATTTGCTATTTGATTCCCATCACGCAATGGAACACAAGCTGGGGGCACTTTATTATGCAAATATTGACATGTCTGTGATGTTAGTTTGAATAACATTTAAACAGCAGGTGTGATTTCATTATTTCAGAAGACTTGTAGGATCCCAAGAGACGTCTACCTCCAGGTAAATAGCCAATAATAAACAATATTCTGTTACTAAAAATGTTGAATAAATCCTTATAGACGGTATGTCATTTATCATATTTGTTATATTGTATTCAGCCCATTCATAATCAGATGATTGTATATGGTTATTTGGGTTGATAACTTGCACCACATGTGTCTTTCACCTGATGTTAATGTAATGCATATTTTCTTACTGTTAGTTTACTGTTACGAACCATTTCAGGGTCATTTTTCTATTTGCACGGCAGCATCTTAACTTTCTCCCCCAAAAGTAATTGTCTGATTTTCTTTTCCACATTCCAGCATCACTAAACATCGTTCAACATCTGTGATGGATACTAATTCCACTAATAATTCCACTTTCGATTTTTATTACTGTTTTAAAAAAACTCATTTTGGAATGGCTGTCTCCTATGTTGTAACACTGCTCTGCTTCTTCTTGGGAACACCGGCTCATTCTTGGCTACTCTGGCTCTTTGTCCGTGATGGCTGGAAGATCAAGCCCACCCAAGTGTTTTTTGTGAATCATACTGTACTGGAGCTGATCAGCTGCATTCAATGTGCTTCTGACACGCTCGTTATGCTGATCTTCAGAAGAGAAAAACTATTGAGAAATCTGTATATTGTTTTTGGCGTAACCTGGATCAGCAGACCTCTGATGCAGACCTGCATTTGTGTTGAGCAGTACCTGGCAGTGATCCATCCAATGATATTCTTGAAATATAAAGATATACAGTACAGGATTGTATCAGCTGCAGTAGTTTGGCTGGTGGGGACTGTATATGCTGTACTTTGGGTGTTTGCATATTTTCGCTCTCGACTAATTTTTTTCGTTGTCGTCTTCACAGCTGTTACTGTGATCTCGTTTTGCTGTGTGTCTGTGCTGCGTGCCCTGAAACAGCCAGGACCAGGAGACACACAGATCACAACACAGAGAGGTAGAGATGTAGGCAACCAACAAAAGAGGAACGCCTTTAAAACAATCCTTTCAGCATTGCTCATAGTTCTCTTAACCTACCTCCCAGGGGTGTCCCTTACTACATTTACTGTGATAAAAATAGATGCGGAATTGTTAGGTTGTGATATTGTTCCATTCATGAACTCTTCAAATGCTTTGGGTGTGATGATCACGCCTCTGCTAAAAATATTCAAGAATGATCATCTGAAATGCTTAAAAGAACAAAGGGAAATTAAAGAGAACACATGAGTGGAGTACGTGGTTTTCATATAGAACAGTAGAATGTGTCAGTCATGGACATAATTTTCAATGTTGTACAAGCCAATTTACCCAGCTTATCTAATTTAGGTGGTTAAATGGAATTAAAATGAGGAGATACATGTCAGCTGAATACATCCTTAAGAGTTGAAGGTTGTTGTTCAGAGTTATATTAACTTTTAGAATCTTACACTATCAAAAAAGATGGTTCTGTTTAGAACCATGAGTTTTATAAAGAAGCATTTCATGCTAAAGGGTTCTTTGCATGGTGAAATGGTTCTTTAGATCGATGGAGAATGTGTTGTATATGGTCCTATAATATAATGAAAATTATTCTATTCTTAAATAGAATAGTGTTTTTTGTTGTTGTTGTTGTTGTGGTTGTTTTTTGGGGTTTTTTTGCATTTTGGTCAATTAGAATTACAAAGTATTTACGTGGGACAGTCACACATTGCCCTGGGCTACTCAGATATGTCATTACTTGACACAGAAATGCTAACAGAATGTTGGTATCTTTATAATTTAGTCAGTTTTGCCAGTTTTCGTCACATTTTTGCTTAAACAAACGTCGCTTAAACAGTTGATTGTTCAGATATTCTTTAACAAATTGTTAGATTAGATTGGCTGGGTTAGAGTGAACTGTAAAATACAAGAAATTTTTTATGGTGGTTCTTTATATGGCTTATCTCTATGTAAAAATATGTATGCATAGTATACAGTGGTCACACTTCTTTTTTCTTTCATCTTGCATCCATTAATGACTGCTAAAAAAAAAACACCCAAGATGAGTACTTTTTAAATAAGGCAGGATGTTAATTATTATTGGTTTATTTACTATTATTCATTATGACCTTTTCTGTCCAATTTTACTCTGAGCTGAAGTTATTGTAATGGAGCAGCCACTGTCAGTACTGAAATGCACCCACTGTTGCATAGCGCCCCTCTGTGGTTCTTAGACCACACTGTACAATCACATGTACAACAATCCCCAAAACTGTACTAAATGTTGCACTTTATGATTTATGAAACTTAATTGTTGAGTTTAGTCAATTTGCAGAAGCCAGTTGCCTTGTTTACCTAGAGGGGTCTGAAACCCTAGAGGGGTTAATTTTTAAGTGGAGGTCAAATTGCAAATGTAAACTAAAAGGCAAACCTGATTACTTGCTGTTGCTTCTATCCACTAACTGTAGCTATCCATTAAAATGTAGTACCTGCTAGTTTATGTTATAAAAATATATTTACGGATATGCGCAGCAAAAGTTTTTGTATGAAATCTCATGGATGATTGTCTTTTCAATTTTAAAAGCCATTTTATTGTTTATAAAATTCAACGATCTTTAGTGTCATGTCATCTATGGACTTCTTGGTCTTCCTCATACTTATGGATGATTCATGCCTGTTTTTATAAAGATACATTTTTAAAAGGAACATATGTAAATTTGATTATGTTTAAAATTATTTCTAGGAGTGCTAACAATTGTGAAACATGTATTTTTGGCTTGGACTTTATTACGTTACTATTGACTTTTATTAAACTTATTTGCATTTGCATCTCAGTCGTGTGTCTCAGTGTTACAGAATATGCCACTATGTATGCAGCAGAGTCACCCAACCTGTATGAAGATGTTTTAAAGCTTGGACAAATTCTTCACACAACTGATTTATTTTAGTTCAGCATTAGATGGCTTGTCCCAACATGTAGATGCTGTACTATCTAAAGCTGCACTGACTGCTGCTACTCTTTGTGATATGCTACAAATAAGACTGAAAAGTTTTTGCTTTATTGCTTAATTTGTCACAACTTCTCAGTCTTAGTGTGTCAGACTGACCGCTCAGATTGAGCAATTTCAGCCCATTTTAAAACAGTACTTATTCATGCCAGGTGTGGTAAGGAGGGTAGTCAGGAATTATTAAAATTAAAAAGGTTCTGGTTCAGTTTCTAAAAATACCCTGATATTTGATACTGTTAGAGGGTCATAATGTAGGACTCATCATTTGTCACAGTCTCTCCCCTCTGGACTAGCCCTGTCTGGATTGGCTGGCTCCTTGCTCCTCACTGGCTCTGCCCTTCTGTGATTACACTCACCTGCAGCTACTTGGACCATACATACCCCATTGTTCTTTGTGGAGTCTTCCAGATTTATGGCGCATGTCTTAGTTGTATTCCTGTTTCACATCTGTTGTGATTTTTGTCTGGTTTTCCAGTTTCAACTATGGATTCATCTACTTTTTACCTGCCTGCTGCATTTTTAACCCTGCCTGTGATTACTATGAGTTGTATATTGCCCCTAATAAAGCTATTCAATTGAATGAATCCTGTTTGTAAGCCTATTTGTTACAGACTTTGCAGAATAAGGATGCAGAGAGTTGGAACCTCTTGCAGTCATCAGTAAGCCCTGTACATCAAGAAAGACCCCATTCATAGCAAGACTACTCACTCACAGGCTAAGATCTGGGATCTTTTCTCATTCACTTTCGACCTTCTGCTTAACTAAGAGGAGGAAAATATAAGAGAACTTTGGGGGTCCAACTGTTCCCATAGCAACACCCAGTGCTCTGGAGCGTACTAGCGAGTAGGCGCCTAGTCCCACAGCATAGTCCAGTGCTCTGGAGGGCACCACGTGTTGAAAGCATTGTCTGAAGTCACAAAATGTAGTTATGTTATAACTGAAGTTTGGGGAGAGGAGCATGGCTGAAACCCCTCCATCTTCCAATCTAACGCTCTATAAATTCACATCCACACTTTCCATTCCTTTGACGTGAAATGCTCTCGATCCCCACCACCACCCCATCTCTTCCCTGTTCCTCAGTCCTGCATCAGTCCTCCAACAGCTATGAGGGGGTCTGGCCTTCTAGCTACAGGCAGAAGCTGCTCAGAACTCCAGCCCAAGTTCTCAGAGTTCTCTCCCCTCCCTCAATCACTCTATTTCCTTATACTACCACCACATGTTATAGGCATGGTCTGAACTCATAAACTTTATTTAATGTGATAAAATAGATGAGGAATTGTTTGTAATATTGTTCCATTCATGAGCTCTTTCAAACATATGGTCATTTGAAATGTGTAAACGTACCAGAAGAAACTATGAGTAATAATTTAAAATCATATAAAACAATCACAGATCAAATTAATAAGACAAATTCCAAAGAGATGTGGAATTTAAAGAGGTACTTAAAGAAAAGAAAGTGTGCACTGAGCTTGACTGTCTAATAAAATTTTAAGTTTTGAAGCACAATCACTGAAAGAGGATCTCTTCATGTTTTCTGTACTTTACAGATGGTGTAGATCTAAGATCACGCGCTGGAACGTAAACAGACGGACATTCTGTGAGGAAAATGGGTGCTAGGTCATTTAGAACTGTGAATACTAGCAGAGCTTTTAAGTCTATTCTAAAAGATACAGGTAGCCAGTGCAGTTCTTTCAAAATAGGAGCAGGTAGAATTTGCTTTGTCTCCTATAGGTGGGCAGAGGTCCTGAGATAACGATCTTGGCCTCGGTACTCTTTCTAACATTATCTAGAAGTAAGTCAAAATGCTCCTTGAGGATTTTGCTCTGACAGGACAAGAAGTTGTTCACCCTCTGGCATGAATGACGGTGCAGACATCCTCATGTTTGCTCACAGCCATGGAAAACCACTTGGAGACAACAAGAGATAGCAGCATTACCTCTAGAGACAGCTACATTCAGGTGTCTTACAATGGAGTCTTCAATCACTAAAACACTGAACTGGCGGCCAAGGAGTCAGGTGGAGAGCTGTGAGCTGCGAGCCAGTTACTGGAGGTAAAGTCCAGTGGATGAGGTGGAGGAGACTTTTTCTTTCCCCAGCCATGTTAGCATTCCCAGTCCCGCTCCGGTACGGCAGTGAAGTTGGGGAATCCTGGTGTTTGCCATGGATGTAGCGCTGGGTCTGGAGGTTTCAGTGTTACTATTGGACTTGGTAGACAGGAAACTGCTGCATATGAGGCATCCTGGGCTGCTTACAAATGCGTTTTCTTCTTGTGGAGCTCAGTCTGCTGCTCCAGGAGAGCCCTGATCTGCCGAGTCAGCTGTTGCAGTTTTCTGCTCAGCATTCCGAGCTCATGTTCCACAGTGATTGCAATTTTCTCAGTGTCCAGAGAGAAAAGAAAAGTTAAAGTCAGACTGGAAAAAACTAAGACAACTGTTATAAGAAGCACCGTTATTAATAAATTAAGGCATCGATTATGTATTCAACATAAAAAGTTAACTGGAAAGATGATTTATGATCATACACACCAACTGTGTCCACTTACTGTCCAGTCTATTAGACACACCTACCTTGTTGGTCCACCTTGTAGATGTCAGAGACAATAGCTCATCTGCTGCACAGTTTGTGTTGGTTATCCTCTATTCCTTCATCAGTGGTCACAGGACGCTGCTCACAGGGTGCTATTGGCTGGATATTTTCAATTGGTGGACTATTCTCAGTCCAGCAGTGACACTGAGGTGTTTAAACACTGCAGTGCACTCAAATCAGCATGACACACACTAATGTGCCATCACCACGTCAGTGTCACTGTCAAATATGGCGTGTAGAGCTGTTCTAGTTGCAGGTAACATTCTTCTCCAGTAGCTTAGCATGGTGCGTCTTCCTCACACCAAAGCACAAGTTCAGTCCAGCTCACTGAAGCTTCATTGATGCAAATTTTGATGATAAAGACTCAAACCTGAGTGAGTAAACCTGTGTTTTTTTGTGTAGAGCTGTTAGTTTAAATTTATTTTAATTTATCCTCGTTAGCACCAGAAGCTAACCTTTTATTTAGTTCCTGGACTTGGACTTTAGTCTAAAATCCTTTTGCTTTAAGTGACCCTACACTTTAATTATGTTTATTTTATTAACACATGATAAAACATTCCAATTTGCCACTACAAAATCAATCATAACACCACCAAAACTTTACCAAATATTTTGGTGGTGACTGTTTCAGTAGTGACAAGTTTAAGTTAGTTAAATGTACTTTCATGCAATAATTCATGAAAGAAGTAGATACATCAAGTTCAAATTAAGAAATAAATGCAATTATCAAATGAATCCACTGACAGTGCAGATATAACAGCTTTGCCAGCATAACTTGTGTTCAGCAGCAACGGCAATGCTATCATAATAAAAAATATAATTCTACTGTTCAATGTAAGTTTACTTGATTTGATTGAACACTAAAAAATTATTTAACACTAAGTATTTTTAA